>JANJGN010001916.1:0-2500 GCA_026770705.1 Isurus oxyrinchus
CAACTAGCCCGGACCCAACTAGGCCCAGACCCAACTAGGCCCAGACCTAACTAGGCCCAGACCCAACTAGGCCCAGTCCCAACTAGGCCCAGAGCCAACTAGGCCCAGACCTAACTAGGCCCGGACCCAACTAGGCCCAGACCCAACTAGGCCCAGGTCCAACCGGATAGGTGAAAGCTAAAACGCAAAAGGGAGCAGGAACGGGGAACTGAAGACACTGCAGGCTCATGCTCACCTCAGAGACGATGACTAGAAGGGCATCACGCTGTAGATAAAAGCTGTATTATAATAAGTTAAAATAAAGATTTTTGTGCATTGTTCCAAGCAGGAGAGAGGCGTGAGTTTGTTCGGTGTTAATAACACATCAAACATTAAACAGTCGACACAGTGAAGTGTCCTCAATAGGTCAAGGGACAGACACATGGACGTCTCCTGGGTTAGGGGTGAATCAGCCCGGGTTCCTGCTCCCCATCCCTGTCCACTGACCCCTGGGTTAGGGAGCGGGGTGAATCAGCCCGGGATCCTGCTCCCCATCCCTGTCCACTGACCCCTGGGTTAGGGAGGGGGTGTGAATCAGCCTGGGTTCCTGCTCCCCATCCCTGTCCGCTGACCCCTGGGTTAGGGAGGGGGGTGTGAATCAGCCCGGGTTCCTGCTCCCCATCCCTGTCCACTGACCCCTGGGTTAGGGAGGGGGGGTGTGAATCAGCCCGGGTTCCTGCTCCCCATCCCTGTCCACTGACCCCTGGGTTAGGGGAGGGGGGTGTGAATCAGCCCGGGTTCCTGCTCCCCATCCCTGTCCACTGACCCCTGGGTTAGGGAGGGGGGTGTGAATCAGCCCGGGTTCCTGCTCCCCATCCCTGTCCACTGAGCCCTGGGTTAGGGAGGGGGTGTGAATCAGCCCGTGTTCCTGCTCCCCATCCCTGTCCACTGACCCCTGGGTTAGGGAGGGGGGGGTGAATCAGCCCGGGTTCCTGCTCCCCATCCCTGTCCACTGACCCCTGCTGGGAAATTCTGTGGTTGGGGTACTGACTGGGTGCTGCCTCACTTAGTCGAATACACCAGTGGTGATGTCAATGGTTCAATCCATGTGTCCAATCTCACGAAAGCCCTATTGATGTTGGCTCTCTGAACTGGGCGCGGGATTCCGGCCGAATGGATTCCAATGGATGCTCTACCTGACCAAGAATTCTGGGAGAGGTAGGGAGCCAAGGAACAGTACGATCCCATTACTGACCCCTTCTGACTGCGTTCCAGGACCTGCCCTGCCCATGTCTACCTCCACCTCCGCACCACGGCCCGGTCTCTCACATCCCAGACCCTCAGCTGCTAACACCCTCGTTCCCTCCTCCGTTTCCTCCAGTTGAGGCTCTCCCTCGCTCACCGAGACTCCCTCCCAACTTCCAGACTCTGCAAAGAGCAACTCATCCCCAACTCCGCCGTCCCCATCCCCCCCTCTCCGCCCCTGTGACCGAACTCCCACCCCTTCACCCATCCCAGCCTCCCGCTGCTCACTGACCCCTCACTCTGATTCCACTACCCTCTGAGAATTCCCCCCCATCAATTTCAGAACACTCCCAGCATTTCCCCTCCTTATCCCAGTCCCTACACACCCCTCCCTATCTCTGTAACCTCCTCCAGTCCCTACACACCCCTCCCTATCTCTGTAACCTCCTCCAGCCCCTACAACCCTCCCTATCTCTGTAACCTCCTCCAGCCCCTACACCCCTCCCTCTCTCTGTAACCTCCTCCAGCCCCTACAACCCTCCCTATCTCTGTAACCTCCTCCAGCACCTACACCCCTCCCTATCTCTGTAACCTCCTCCAGTCCCTACACCCCTCCCTAACTCTGTAACCTCCTCCAGCCCCTACACACCCCTCCCTATCTCAGTAACCTCCTCCAGTCCCTACACCCCTCCCTATCTCTTTAACCTCCTCCAGCCCCTACACCCCTCCCTATCTCTGTAACCTCCTCCAGCCCCTACACCCCTCCCTATCTCAGTAACCTCCTCCAGTCCCTACACACCCCTCCCTATCTCTGTAACCTCCTCCAGCCCCGACAACCCTCCCTATCTCTGTAACCTCCTCGATCCCCTACACACCTCCCTAACTCTGTAACCCCATCCAGCCCCTACACCCCTCCCTATCTCAGTAACCTCCTCCAGTCCCTACACACCCCTCCCTATCTCTGTAACCTCCTCCAGTCCGTACACCCCTCCCTATCCCTGTAACCTCCTCCAGCCCCTACACCCCTCCCTATCTCTGTAATCTCCTCCAGCACCTACACACCTCCCTATCTGTTACCTCCTCCAGTCCGTACACCCCTCCCTATCTCTGTAACCTCCTCCAGCCCCTACACCCCTCCCTATCTCTGTAACCTCGTCCAGCACCTACACCCCTCCCTATCTCTGTAACCTCCTCCACCACCTTCACACCTCCCTATCTGTGTAACCTCCTCCAGCCCCTACACCCCTCCCTATCTCTGTAACCTCCTCCAGCCCCC
>JANJGN010001916.1:7500-99108 GCA_026770705.1 Isurus oxyrinchus
TCTCTCTGTCTCGTTCGTTCCCTCTCTCTCTCTCTGTCTCGTTCGTTCCCTCTCTCTCTCTCTGTCTCGTTCGTTCCCTCTCTCTCTCTCTGTCTCGTTCGTTCCCTCTCTCTCTCTCTGTCTCGTTCGTTCCCTCTCTCTCTCTCTGTCTCGTTCGTTCCCTCTCTCTCTCTCTGTCTCGTTCGTTCCCTCTCTCTCTCTCTGTCTCGTTCGTTCCCTCTCTCTCTCTCTGTCTCGTTCGTTCCCTCTCTCTCTCTCTGTCTCGTTCGTTCCCTCTCTCTCTCTCTCTGTCTCGTTCGTTCCCTCTCTCTCTCTCTCTGTCTCGTTCGTTCCCTCTCTCTCTCTCTCTGTCTCGTTCGTTCCCTCTCTCTCTCTCTCTGTCTCGTTCGTTCCCTCTCTCTCTCTCTCTGTCTCGTTCGTTCCCTCTCTCTCTCTCTCTGTCTCGTTCGTTCCCTCTCTCTCTCTCTCTGTCTCGTTCGTTCCCTCTCTCTCTCTCTCTGTCTCGTTCGTTCCCTCTCTCTCTCTCTCTGTCTCGTTCGTTCCCTCTCTCTCTCTCTGTCTCGTTCGTTCCCTCTCTCTCTCTCTGTCTCGTTCGTTCCCTCTCTCTCTCTCTGTCTCGTTCGTTCCCTCTCTCTCTCTCTGTCTCGTTCGTTCCCTCTCTCTCTCTCTGTCTCGTTCGTTCCCTCTCTCTCTCTCTGTCTCGTTCGTTCCCTCTCTCTCTCTCTGTCTCGTTCGTTCCCTCTCTCTCTCTCTGTCTCGTTCGTTCCCTCTCTCTCTCTCTGTCTCGTTCGTTCCCTCTCTCTCTCTCTGTCTCGTTCGTTCCCTCTCTCTCTCTCTGTCTCGTTCGTTCCCTCTCTCTCTCTCTGTCTCGTTCGTTCCCTCTCTCTCTCTCTGTCTCGTTCGTTCCCTCTCTCTCTCTCTGTCTCGTTCGTTCCCTCTCTCTCTCTCTGTCTCGTTCGTTCCCTCTCTCTCTCTCTGTCTCGTTCGTTCCCTCTCTCTCTCTCTGTCTCGTTCGTTCCCTCTCTCTCTCTCTGTCTCGTTCGTTCCCTCTCTCTCTCTCTGTCTCGTTCGTTCCCTCTCTCTCTCTCTGTCTCGTTCGTTCCCTCTCTCTCTCTCTGTCTCGTTCGTTCCCTCTCTCTCTCTCTGTCTCGTTCGTTCCCTCTCTCTCTCTCTGTCTCGTTCGTTCCCTCTCTCTCTCTCTGTCTCGTTCGTTCCCTCTCTCTCTCTCTGTCTCGTTCGTTCCCTCTCTCTCTCTCTGTCTCGTTCGTTCCCTCTCTCTCTCTCTGTCTCGTTCGTTCCCTCTCTCTCTCTCTGTCTCGTTCGTTCCCTCTCTCTCTCTCTGTCTCGTTCGTTCCCTCTCTCTCTCTCTGTCTCGTTCGTTCCCTCTCTCTCTCTCTGTCTCGTTCGTTCCCTCTCTCTCTCTCTGTCTCGTTCGTTCCCTCTCTCTCTCTCTGTCTCGTTCGTTCCCTCTCTCTCTCTCTGTCTCGTTCGTTCCCTCTCTCTCTCTCTCTGTCTCGTTCGTTCCCTCTCTCTCTCTCTGTCTCTCTGTCTCGTTCGTTCCCTCTCTCTCTCTCTCTGTCTCGTTCGTTCCCTCTCTCTCTCTCTCTGTCTCGTTCGTTCCCTCTCTCTCTCTCTCTGTCTCGTTCGTTCCCTCTCTCTCTCTCTCTGTCTCGTTCGTTCCCTCTCTCTCTCTCTCTGTCTCGTTCGTTCCCTCTCTCTCTCTCTCTGTCTCGTTCGTTCCCTCTCTCTCTCTCTCTGTCTCGTTCGTTCCCTCTCTCTCTCTCTCTGTCTCGTTCGTTCCCTCTCTCTCTCTCTCTGTCTCGTTCGTTCCCTCTCTCTCTCTCTCTGTCTCGTTCGTTCCCTCTCTCTCTCTCTCTGTCTCGTTCGTTCCCTCTCTCTCTCTCTCTGTCTCGTTCGTTCCCTCTCTCTCTCTCTCTGTCTCGTTCGTTCCCTCTCTCTCTCTCTCTGTCTCGTTCGTTCCCTCTCTCTCTCTCTCTGTCTCGTTCGTTCCCTCTCTCTCTCTCTCTGTCTCGTTCGTTCCCTCTCTCTCTCTCTCTGTCTCGTTCGTTCCCTCTCTCTCTCTCTCTGTCTCGTTCGTTCCCTCTCTCTCTCTCTCTGTCTCGTTCGTTCCCTCTCTCTCTCTCTCTGTCTCGTTCGTTCCCTCTCTCTCTCTCTCTGTCTCGTTCGTTCCCTCTCTCTCTCTCTCTGTCTCGTTCGTTCCCTCTCTCTCTCTCTCTGTCTCGTTCGTTCCCTCTCTCTCTCTCTCTGTCTCGTTCGTTCCCTCTCTCTCTCTCTCTGTCTCGTTCGTTCCCTCTCTCTCTCTCTCTGTCTCGTTCGTTCCCTCTCTCTCTCTCTCTGTCTCGTTCGTTCCCTCTCTCTCTCTCTCTGTCTCGTTCGTTCCCTCTCTCTCTCTCTCTGTCTCGTTCGTTCCCTCTCTCTCTCTCTCTGTCTCGTTCGTTCCCTCTCTCTCTCTCTCTGTCTCGTTCGTTCCCTCTCTCTCTCTCTCTGTCTCGTTCGTTCCCTCTCTCTCTCTCTCTGTCTCGTTCGTTCCCTCTCTCTCTCTCTCTGTCTCGTTCGTTCCCTCTCTCTCTCTCTCTGTCTCGTTCGTTCCCTCTCTCTCTCTCTCTCTGTCTCGTTCGTTCCCTCTCTCTCTCTCTCTGTCTCGTTCGTTCCCTCTCTCTCTCTCTCTGTCTCGTTCGTTCCCTCTCTCTCTCTCTCTGTCTCGTTCGTTCCCTCTCTCTCTCTCTCTGTCTCGTTCGTTCCCTCTCTCTCTCTCTCTGTCTCGTTCGTTCCCTCTCTCTCTCTCTCTGTCTCGTTCGTTCCCTCTCTCTCTCTCTCTGTCTCGTTCGTTCCCTCTCTCTCTCTCTCTGTCTCGTTCGTTCCCTCTCTCTCTCTCTCTGTCTCGTTCGTTCCCTCTCTCTCTCTCTCTGTCTCGTTCGTTCCCTCTCTCTCTCTCTCTGTCTCGTTCGTTCCCTCCCTCTCTCTCTCTCTGTCTCGTTCGTTCCCTCCCTCTCTCTCTCTCTGTCTCGTTCGTTCCCTCCCTCTCTCTCTCTCTGTCTCGTTCGTTCCCTCCCTCTCTCACTCTCTGTCTCGTTCGTTCCCTCCCTCTCTCTCTCTCTGTCTCGTTCGTTCCCTCCCTCTCTCTCTCTCTGTCTCGTTCGTTCCCTCCCTCTCTCTCTCTCTGTCTCGTTCGTTCCCTCCCTCTCTCTCTCTCTGTCTCGTTCGTTCCCTCCCTCTCTCTCTCTCTGTCTCGTTCGTTCCCTCCCTCTCTCTCTCTCTGTCTCGTTCGTTCCCTCCCTCTCTCTCTCTCTGTCTCGTTCGTTCCCTCCCTCTCTCTCTCTCTGTCTCGTTCGTTCCCTCCCTCTCTCTCTCTCTGTCTCGTTCGTTCCCTCCCTCTCTCTCTCTCTGTCTCGTTCGTTCCCTCCCTCTCTCTCTCTCTGTCTCGTTCGTTCCCTCCCTCTCTCTCTCTCTGTCTCGTTCGTTCCCTCCCTCTCTCTCTCTCTGTCTCGTTCGTTCCCTCCCTCTCTCTCTCTCTGTCTCGTTCGTTCCCTCCCTCTCTCTCTCTCTGTCTCGTTCGTTCCCTCCCTCTCTCTCTCTCTGTCTCGTTCGTTCCCTCCCTCTCTCTCTCTCTGTCTCGTTCGTTCCCTCCCTCTCTCTCTCTCTGTCTCGTTCGTTCCCTCCCTCTCTCTCTCTCTGTCTCGTTCGTTCCCTCCCTCTCTCTCTCTCTCTCTGTCTCGTTCGTTCCCTCCCTCTCTCTCTCTCTCTCTGTCTCGTTCGTTCCCTCCCTCTCTCTCTCTCTCTCTGTCTCGTTCGTTCCCTCCCTCTCTCTCTCTCTCTCTGTCTCGTTCGTTCCCTCCCTCTCTCTCTCTCTCTCTGTCTCGTTCGTTCCCTCCCTCTCTCTCTCTCTCTCTGTCTCGTTCGTTCCCTCCCTCTCTCTCTCTCTCTCTGTCTCGTTCGTTCCCTCCCTCCCTCCCTCTCTGCCCTGTCTCGTTCGTTCCCTCCCTCCCTCCCTCTCTGCCCTGTCTCGTTCCCTCCCTCCCTCCCTCTCTGCCGTGTCTCGTTCCCTCTCTCCCTCCCACTCCGCCCTGTCTCGTTTATATTATTCCGTAAGTAAGGAGCGTGGAACCGGACCCAATACTCCAGATGTGGTCTCACCAGCGCCCTGTCCAAGTCAGGCGTAACCTCCCTCCTTTAAGATTCAATCTCCACCACCCCTCCACCTTCACGATAAGGGATAACGTTCAATTCACGACACTCAGTACCTGCTGTCCCTACACACAAACCTTTGGAGGTTCGTGCACTAGCACACCCAGATACCTCTGCACCTCAGAGCTCAGCAATCTGCCACCGTACAGATAATGTGTTTCACTCCTGTGATACACACGTCTCTCTCTCGAACACTCATTGGCTCACCCTCTCTCTATCCGGATCTATCTCGATCTCCCACTCTGGCTCCATCTCGCTCCCTCTCTCTGACAGTGAGAGGGAGCTGGATTCACATCAGTAGAGATACAGTCAGTATCACAGGGCGCTGGGGGAGAGGTGTTACTGAGTGAGAGTGTGAGGGAGCTGGATTAACATCAGTAGAGATACTGTCAGTAACACAGGGTGCTGGGGGGAGAGGGGTTACTGAGTGACAGTGTGTGGGAGCTGGATTAACATCAGTAGAGATACAGTCAGAAACACAGGGTGCAGGGGGAGAGGGGTCGCTGAGTGACAGTGTGAGGGAGCTGGATTAACATCAGTAGAGATACAGTCAGTAACACAGGGCGCTGGGGGGTGAGGGGTTACTGAGTGACAGTGTGAGGGAGCTGGATTAACATCAGTAGAGATACAGTCAGTAACACAGGGTGCTGGGGGGAGAGGGGTTACTGAGTGACAGTGTGAGGGAGCTGGATTAACATCAGTAGAGATACAGTCAGTAACACAGGGCGCTGGGGGGAGAATGGTTACTGAGGGACAGTGTGAGGGAGGTGGATTAACATCAGTAGAGATACAGTCAGTAACACAGGGCGCGGGGGGGAGAGGGGTTACTGAGTGACAGTGTGAGGGAGCTGGATTAACATCAGTAGAGATACAGTCAGTAACACAGGGCGCTGGGCGGAGAGGGGTTACTGAGTGACAGTGTGAGGGAGCTGGATTAACATCAGTAGAGATACAGTCAGTAACACAGGGAGCTGGGGGGAGAGGGGTTACTGAGTGACAGTGTGAGGGAACTGTATTAACATCAGTAGAGATACAGTCAGTAACACAGGGCAAAGGGTGGAGAGGGGTTACTGAGTGACAGTGTGAGGGAGCTGGATTAACATCAGTAGAGATACAGTCAGTAACACAGGGTGCTGGGGGGAGAGGTGTTACTGAGTGACAGTGTGAGGGAGCTGGATTAACATTAGTAGAGATACAGTCAGTAACACAGGGCACTGGGGGGAGAGGGGTTACTGAGTGACAGTGTGAGGGAGCTGGATTAACATCCCTAGAGATACAGATAGTAACACAGGGCACTGGGGGGAGAGGGGTTACTGAGTGACAGTGTGAGGGAGCTGGATTAACATCAGTGGAGATACAGTCAGTAACACAGGGCGCTGGGGAGAGGGGTAACTGAGTGACAGTGTGAGGGAGCTGGATTAACATCAGTAGAGATACAGTCAGTAACACAGGGCGCTCAGGGAGAGGGGTTACTCAGTGACAGTGTGAGGGAGCTGGATTAACATCAGTAGAGATACAGTCAGTAACACAGGGCACTGGGGGGAGAGGGGTTACTGAGTGACAGTGTGAGGGAGCTGGATTAACATCAGTAGAGATACAGTCAGTAAAACAGGGCACTGGGGGGAGAGGGGTTACTGAGTGACAGTGTGAGTGAGCTGAATTTACATCAGTAGAGTTAAAGTCAATAACACAGGGAGCTGGGTGAGAGGGGTAACTGAGTGACAGTGTAAGGGAGCTGGATTAACATCAGTAGAGATACAGTCGGTAACACAGGTTGCAGGGGGAGATGGGTTAGTGAGTGACAGTGTGAGGGAGCTGGATTAACATCAGTACAGATACAGTCAGTAACACAGGGCACAGGGGGGAGAGGTGTTACTGAGTGACAGTGTGAGGGAGCTGGATTAACATGAGTAGAGATACAGTCGGTAACACAGGGCGCTGACGGGAGAGGGGTTAATGAGTGACAGTGTGAGGGAGCTGGATTAACATCAGTAGAGATACAGTCAGTAGCACAGGGCACTGGGGGAGAGGGGTTACTGAGTGACAGTGTGATGGAGCTGGATTAACATGAGTAGAGATACAGTCAGTAACACAGGGCGCTGACGGGAGAGGGGTTAATGAGTGACAGTGTGAGGGAGCAGGATTAACATCAGTAGAGATACAGTCAGTAATACAGGGCGCTGGGGGGAGAGGGGTTACTGAGTGACAGTGTGAGGCAGCTGGATTAACATCAGTAGAGATACAGTCAGTAACAAAAGGGCGCTGGGGGGAGAGGGGTTACTGAGTGACAGTGTGAGGGAGCTGGATTAACATCAGTAGAGATACAGTCAGTAACACAGGGCGCTGGGGGGAAAGGGGTTAATGAGTGACAGAGTGAGGGAGCTGGATTAACATCAGTAGAGATACAGTCAGTAACACAGGGTGCTGGGGGGAGAGGGGTTACTGAGTGACAGTGTGAGGGAGCTGGATTAACATCAGTAGAGATACAGTCAGTAGCACAGGGCGCTGGGGGGAGAGTGGTTACTGAGTGACAGTGTGAGGTATCTGGATTAACATCTGTTGAGATACAGTCAGTAACACAGGGCGCTGGGGGGAGAGGGGTTACTGAGTGACAGTGTGAGGGAGCTGGATTAACATCAGTAGAGATACAGTCAGTAACACAGGGTGCTGGGGGAGAGGGGTTACTGAGTGACAGTGTGAGGGAGCAGGATTAACATCAGTAGAGATACAGTCAGTAACACAGGGCGCTGGGGTAGACGGGTTACTGAGTGACAGTGTGAGGGAGCTGGATTAACATCAGTAGAGATACAGTCAGTAACACAGGGCGCTGGGGGGATTGGGGTTCCTGAGTGACAGTGTGAGGGAGATGGATTAACATCAGTAGAGATACAGTCAGCAACGCAGGGAGCTGGGGGGAGACGGGTTACTGAGTAACAGTGTGAGGGAGCTGGATAAACGTCAGTAGAGATACAGTTAGTAACACAGGCCGCTGGGGGGAGAGGTGTTACTGAGTGACAGTGTGAGGGAGCTGGATTAACATCAGTAGAGATACAGTCAGTAACACAGGGCGCTGGGGGGATAGGGATTACTGAGTGACAGTGTGAGGGAGCTGGATTAACATCAGTAGATATACAGTCAGTTACACAGGGCGCTGGGGGGTGAGGGGTTACTGAGTGACGGTGTGAGGGAGCTGGATTAACATTAGTAGAGATACAGTCAGTAACACAGGGCGCTGGGCCGAGAGGGGTTACTGTGTGACAGTTTGAGGGAGCTGGATTAACATCAGTAGAGATACAGTCAGTAACACAGGGCGCTGGGGGAGAGGGGTTACTGAGTGACAGTGTGAGGGAGCTGGATTAACATCAGTAGAGATACAGTCAGTAACACAGGGCGCTGCGTGGAGAGGGGTTACTGAGTGACAGTGTGAGGGAGCTGGATTAACATCAGTAGAGATACAGTCAGTAACATAGGGAGCTGGGGGGAGAGGGGTTACTGAGTGACAGTTTGAGGGAGCTGGATTAACATCAGTAGAGATACAGACAGTAACACAGGGTGCTGGGGTGAGAGGTGTTACTGAGTGACAGTGTGAGGGAGCTGGATTAACATCAGTAGAGATACAGTCAGTAACACAGGGTGCTGGGGGGAGAGGGGTTACTGAGTGACAGTGAGAAGGAGCTGGACTAACATCAGTAGAGATACAGTCTGTAACACAGGGCTCTGGGGGGAGAGGGGTTACTGAGTGACAGTGTGACGGAGCTGAATGAACATCAGTGGAGATACAGTCAGTAACACAGGGCGAAGGGGGGGAGCGGGGTTACTGAGTGACAGTGTGAGGAGGCTGGATTAACATCAGTAGAGATACAGTCAGTAACACAGGGCGCTGGAAGGGAGAGGGGTCACTGAGTGACAGTTTGAGGGAGCAGGATTAACATCAGTAGAGATACAGTCAGTAACACAGGGCGCTGGGGGGAGAGGGGTCACTGAGTGACAGTTTGAGGGAGCTTTATTAACATCAGTAGAGATACAGTCAGTAACACAGGGCGCTGGGGGGAGAGGGGTTACTGAGTGACAGTGTGAGGGAGCTGGATTAACATCAGTAGAGATACAGTCAGTAACACAGGGCGCTGGGGGGAGAGGGGTAACTGAGTGACAGTTTGAGGGAGCTGGATTAACATCAGTAGAGATACAGTCAGTAACACAGGGTGCCGGGGGGAGAGGGGTTACTGAGTGACAGTGTGAGGGAGCTGGATTAACATCAGTAGAGATACAGTCAGTAACACAGGGTGCTGGGGGGAGAGGGGTTACTGAGTGACAGTGTGAGGGAGCTGGATTAACATCAGTAGAGATACAGTCAGTAACACAGGGCCCTGGGGGGAGAGGGGTTACTGAGTGACAGTGTGAGGGAGCTGGATTAACATCAGTAGAGATACAGTCAGTAACACAGTGAGCTGGGGTGAGAGGGGTTACAGAGTGACAGTGTGAAGGAGCTGGATTAACATCAGTAGAGATACAGTCAGTAACACAGGGCGCTGGGGGGAGAGGGGTTACTGAGTGACAGTGTGAGGGAGCTGGATTAACATCAGTAGTGATACAGTCAGTAACACAGGGCGCTGGGGGGAGAGGGGTTACTGAGTGATAGTGTGAGGGAGCTGGATTAACATCAGTAGAGATACAGTCAGTAACACAGGGCGCTGGGGGGAGAGGGGTTACTGAGTGATAGTGTGAGGGAGCTGGATTAACATCAGTAGAGATACAGTCAGTAACACAGGGCGCTGGGGGGAGAGGGGTTACTGAGTGACAGTGTGAGGGAGCTGGATTAACATCAGTAGAGATACAGTGAGTAACACAGGGCGCTGGGGGAGAGGGGTTACTGAGTGTCAGTGTGAGGGAGCTGGATTAACATCAGTAGAGATACAGTCAGTAACACGGGGCGCTGGGGGGAGAGGGGTTACTGAGTGACAGTGTGAGGGAGCTGGATTAACATCAGTAGAGATTCAGTGAGTAACACAGGGCGCTGGGGGGAGAGGGTTTACTGAGTGACAGTGTGAGCGAGCTGGATTAACATCAGTAGAGATTCAGTGAGTAACACAGGGCGCTGGGGGGAGAGGGGTTACTGAGTGACAGTGTGAGGGAGCTGGATTAACATCAGTAGAGATACAGTCAGTAACACAGGGAGCTGGAGGGAGAGGGGTTACTGAGTGACAGTGTGAGGGAGCTGGATTCACATCAGTAGAGATACAGTCAGTAACACAGGGCGCTGGGGGAGAGGGGTTACTGAGTGACAGTGTGAGGGAGCTGGATTAACATCAGTAGAGATACAGTCAGTAACACAGGGTGCTGGGGGGAGAGGGGTTACTGAGGGACAGTGTGAGGGAGCTGGATTCACATCAGTAGAGATACAGTCAGTAACACAGGGCGCTGGGGGGAGAGGGGTTACTGAGTGACAGTGTGAGGGAGCTGGATTAACATCAGTAGAGATACAGTCAGTAACTCAGGGCGCTGGGGGGAGAGGGGTTACTGAGTGACAGTGTGAGGGAGCTGGATTAACATCACTAGAGATACAGTCAGTAACACAGGGCGCTGGGGGGAGAGGGGTTACTGAGTGACAGTGTGAGGGAGCTGGATTAACATCAGTAGAGATACAGTCAGTAACACAGGGCGCTGGGGGGAGAGGGGTTACTGAGTGACAGTGTGAGGGAGCTGGATTAACATCAGTAGAGATACAGTCAGTAACACAGGGCGCTGGGGGGTGAGGGGTTACTGAGTGACTGTGTGAGGGAGCTGGATTAACATCAGTAGAGATACAGTGAGTAACACAGGGCGCTGGGGGGAGAGGGGTTACTGAGTGACAGTGTGAGGGAGCTGGATGAACATCAGTAGAGATACAGTCAGTAACACAGGGCGCTGGGGGGAGAGGGGTTACTGAGTGACAGTGTGAGGGAGCTGGATTAACATCAGTAGAGATACAGACAGTAACACAGGGTGCTGGTGGGAGAGGGTTTACTGAGTGACAGTGTGAGGGAGCTGGATTAACATCAGTAGAGATACAGTCAGTAACACAGGGTGCTGGGGGGAGAGGGGTTACTGAGTGACAGTGTGAGGGAGCTGGATTAACATCAGTAGAGATACAGTCAGTAACACAGGGCGCCGGGGGGAGCGGGGTTACTGAGTGACAGTGTGAGGGAGCTGGATTAACATCAGTAGAGATTCAGTGAGTAACACAGGGCGCTGGGGGGAGAGGGGTTACTGAGTGACAGTGTGAGGGAGCTGGATGAACATCAGTAGAGATACAGTCAGTAACACAGGGCGCTGGGGGGTGAGGGGTTACTGAGTGACTGTGTGAGGGAGCTGGATTAACATCAGTAGAGATACAGTGAGTAACACAGGGCGCTGGGGGGAGAGGGGTTACTGAGTGACAGTGTGAGGGAGCTGGATGAACATCAGTAGAGATACAGTCAGTAACACAGGGCGCTGGGGGGAGAGGGGTGACTGAGTGACAGTGTGAGGGAGCTGGATTAACATCAGTAGTGATACAATCAGTAACACAGGGTGCTGGGGGGAGAGGGGTTACTGAGTGACAATGTGAGGGAGCTGGATTATCATCAGTAGAGATACAGTCAGTAACACAGGGCGCTGGGGGGAGAGGGGTGACTGAGTGACAGTGTGAGGGAGCTGGATTAACATCAGTAGAGATACAGTAAGTAAAAAAGTGCGCTGGGTGAGAGGGGTTACTGAGTGACAGTGTGAGGGAGCTGGATTAACATCAGTAGAGATACAGTCAGTAACACAGTGCGTTGGGGGGAGAGGGGTTACTGAGTGACAGTGTGAGGGAGCTGGATTAACATCAGTAGAGATACAGTCAGTAACACAGGGCGCTGGGGGGTGAGGGGTTACTGAGTGACAGTGTGAGGGAGCTGGATTAACATCAGTAGAGATACGGTCAGTAACACAGGGTGCTGGGGGAGAGGGGTTACTGAGTGACAGTGTGAGGGAGCTGGATTAACATCAGTAGAGATACAGTCAGTAACACAGGGTGCTGGGTGAGAGGGGTTACTGAGTGACAGTGTGAGGGAGCTGGATGAACATCAGTAGAGATACAGTCAGTAACACAGGGCGCTGGGGGGTGAGGGGTTACTGAGTGACTGTGTGAGGGAGCTGGATTAACATCAGTAGAGATACAGTGAGTAACACAGGGCGCTGGGGGGAGAGGGGTTACTGAGTGACAGTGTGAGGGAGCTGGATGAACATCAGTAGAGATACAGTCAGTAACACAGGGCGCTGGGGGGAGAGGGGTTACTGAGTGACAGGTTGAGGGATCTGGATTATCATCAGTAGTGATACAATCAGTAACACAGGGCGCTGGGGGGAGAGGGGTGACTGAGTGACAGTGTGAGGGAGCTGGATTAACATCAGTAGAGATACAGTAAGTAAAAAAGTGCGCTGGGTGAGAGGGGTTACTGAGTGACAGTGTGAGGGAGCTGGATTAACATCAGTAGAGATACAGTCAGTAACACAGTGCGTTGGGGGGAGAGGGGTTACTGAGTGACAGTGTGAGGGAGCTGGATTAACATCAGTAGAGATACAGTCAGTAACACAGGGCGCTGGGGGGTGAGGGGTTACTGAGTGACAGTGTGAGGGAGCTGGATTAACATCAGTAGAGATACGGTCAGTAACACAGGGTGCTGGGGGAGAGGGGTTACTGAGTGACAGTGTGAGGGAGCGGGATTAACATCAGTAGAGATACAGTCAGTAACACAGGGCGCTGGGGGGAGAAGGGTTACTGAGTGACAGTGTGAGGGAGCGGGATTAACATCAGTAGAGATACAGTCAGTAACACAGGGTGCTGGGGGGAGAGGGGTTACTGAGTGACAGTGTGAGGGAGCTGGATTAACATCAGTAGAGATACAGTCAGTAACACAGAGCGCTGGGGGGAGAGGGGTTACTGAGTGACAGTGTGAGGGAGCTGGATTAACATCAGTAGAGATACTGTCAGTAACACAGGGCGCTGGGGGGAGAGGGGTTACTGAGTGACAGTGTGAGGGAGCTGGATTAACATCAGTAGAGATACTGTCAGTAACACAGGGCGCTGGGGGTAGAGGGCTTACTGAGTGACAGTGTGAGGGAGCTGGATTAACATCAGTAGAGATACAGTCAGTAACACAGGGTGCTGGGGGGAGAGGGGATACTGAGTGACAGTGTGAGGGAGCTGGATTAACATCAGTAGAGATACAGTCAGTAACACAGGGCGCTGGGGGGAGAGGGGTTACTGAGTGACAGTGCGAGGGAGCTGGATTAACATCAGTAGAGATACAGTCAGTAACACAGGGCGCTGGGGGGAGAGGGGTTACTGAGTGACAGTGTGAAGGAGCTGGATTAACATCAGTAGAGATACAGCGAGTAACACAGTGCGCTGGGGGTGAGGCGTTACTGAGTGACAGTGTGAGGGAGCTGGATTAACATCAGTAGAGATACAGTCAGTAACACAGGGTGCTGGGGGAGAGGGGTTACTGAGTGACAGTGTGAGGGAGCTGGATTAACATCAGTAGAGATACAGTCAGTAACATAGGGAGCTGGGGGGAGAGGGGTTACTGAGTGACAGTTTGAGGGAGCTGGATTAACATCAGTAGAGATACAGACAGTAACACAGGGTGCTGGGGTGAGAGGTGTTACTGAGTGACAGTGTGAGGGAGCTGGATTAACATCAGTAGAGATACAGTCAGTAACACAGGGTGCTGAGGGGAGAGGGGTTACTGAGTGACAGTGAGAAGGAGCTGGACTAACATCAGTAGAGATACAGTCTGTAACACAGGGCTCTGGGGGGAGAGGGGTTACTGAGTGACAGTGTGACGGAGCTGAATGAACATCAGTGGAGATACAGTCAGTAACACAGGGCGAAGGGGGGAGCGGGGTTACTGAGTGACAGTGTGAGGAGGCTGGATTAACATCAGTAGAGATACAGTCAGTAACACAGGGCGCTGGAAGGGAGAGGGGTCACTGAGTGACAGTTTGAGGGAGCAGGATTAACATCAGTAGAGATACAGTCAGTAACACAGGGCGCTGGGGGGAGAGGGGTCACTGAGTGACAGTTTGAGGGAGCTGGATTAACATCAGTAGAGATACAGACACTAACACAGGGTGCTGGGGGACAGGGGTTACTGAGTGACAGTGTGAGGGAGCTGGATTAACATCAGTAGAGATACAGTCAGTAACACAGGGTGCTGGGGAGAGAGGGGTTACTGAGTGACAGTGTGAGGGAGCTTTATTAACATCAGTAGAGATACAGTCAGTAACACAGGGCGCTGGGGGGAGAGGGGTTACTGAGTGACAGTGTGAGGGAGCTGGATTAACATCAGTAGAGATACAGTCAGTAACACAGGGCGCTGGGGGGAGAGGGGTAACTGAGTGACAGTTTGAGGGAGCTGGATTAACATCAGTAGAGATACAGTCAGTAACACAGGGTGCCGGGGGGAGAGGGGTTACTGAGTGACAGTGTGAGGGAGCTGGATTAACATCAGTAGAGATACAGTCAGTAACACAGGGTGCTGGGGGGAGAGGGGTTACTGAGTGACAGTGTGAGGGAGCTGGATTAACATCAGTAGAGATACAGTCAGTAACACAGGGCCCTGGGGGGAGAGGGGTTACTGAGTGACAGTGTGAGGGAGCTGGATTAACATCAGTAGAGATACAGTCAGTAACACAGTGAGCTGGGGTGAGAGGGGTTACTGAGTGACAGTGTGAAGGAGCTGGATTAACATCAGTAGAGATACAGTCAGTAACACAGGGCGCTGGGGGGAGAGGGGTTACTGAGTGACAGTGTGAGGGAGCTGGATTAACATCAGTAGTGATACAGTCAGTAACACAGGGCGCTGGGGGGAGAGGGGTTACTGAGTGATAGTGTGAGGGAGCTGGATTAACATCAGTAGAGATACAGTCAGTAACACAGGGCGCTGGGGGGAGAGGGGTTACTGAGTGATAGTGTGAGGGAGCTGGATTAACATCAGTAGAGATACAGTCAGTAACACAGGGCGCTGGGGGGAGAGGGGTTACTGAGTGACAGTGTGAGGGAGCTGGATTAACATCAGTAGAGATACAGTGAGTAACACAGGGCGCTGGGGGAGAGGGGTTACTGAGTGTCAGTGTGAGGGAGCTGGATTAACATCAGTAGAGATACAGTCAGTAACACGGTGCGCTGGGGGGAGAGGGGTTACTGAGTGACAGTGTGAGGGAGCTGGATTAACATCAGTAGAGATTCAGTGAGTAACACAGGGCGCTGGGGGGAGAGGGGTTACTGAGTGACAGTGTGAGGGAGCTGGATTAACATCAGTAGAGATACAGTCAGTAACACAGGCGCTGGGGGGTGAGGAGTTACTGAGTGACAGTGTGAAGGAGCTGGATTAACATCAGTAGAGATACAGTCAGTAACACAGGGCGCTGGGGGGAGAGGGGTTACTGAGTGACAGTGTGAGGGAGCTGGATTAACATCAGTAGAGATACAGTCAGTAACACAGGGAGCTGGAGGGAGAGGGGTTACTGAGTGACAGTGTGAGGGAGCTGGATTCACATCAGTAGAGATACAGTCAATAACACAGGGCGCTGGGGGAGAGGGGTTACTGAGTGACAGTGTGAGGGAGCTGGATTCACATCAGTAGAGATACATTCAGTAACACAGGGTGCTGGGGGGAGAGGGGTTACTGAGTGACAGTGTGAGGGAGCTGGATTAACATCAGTAGAGATACAGTCAGTAACACAGGGTGCTGGGGGGAGAGGGGTTACTGAGTGACAGTGTGAGGGAGCTGGATTAACATCAGTAGAGATACAGTCAGTAACTCAGGGCGCTGGGGGGAGAGGGGTTACTGAGTGACAGTGTGAGGGAGCTGGATTAACATCAGTAGAGATACAGTCAGTAACACAGGGCGCTGGGGGGAGAGGGGTTACTGAGTGACAGTGTGAGGGAGCTGGATTAACATCAGTAGAGATACAGTCAGTAACACAGGGCGCTGGGGGGAGAGGGGTTACTGAGTGACAGTGTGAGGGAGCTGGATTAACATCAGTAGAGATACAGTCAGTAACACAGGGCGCTGGGGGGTGAGGGGTTACTGAGTGACTGTGTGAGGGAGCTGGATTAACATCAGTAGAGATACAGTGAGTAACACAGGGCGCTGGGGGGAGAGGGGTTACTGAGTGACAGTGTGAGGGAGCTGGATGAACATCAGTAGAGATACAGTCAGTAACACAGGGCGCTGGGGGGAGAGGGGTTACTGAGTGACAGTGTGAGGGAGCTGGATTAACATCAGTAGAGATACAGACAGTAACACAGGGTGCTGGTGGGAGAGGGTTTACTGAGTGACAGTGTGAGGGAGCTGGATTAACATCAGTAGAGATACAGTCAGTAACACAGGGTGCTGGGGGGAGAGGGGTTACTGAGTGACAGTGTGAGGGAGCTGGATTAACATCAGTAGAGATACAGTCAGTAACACAGGGCGCCGGGGGGAGAGGGGTTACTGAGTGACAGTGTGAGGGAGCTGGATTAACATCAGTAGAGATTCAGTGAGTAACACAGGGCGCTGGGGGGAGAGGGGTTACTGAGTGACAGTGTGAGGGAGCTGGATGAACATCAGTAGAGATACAGTCAGTAACACAGGGCGCTGGGGGGTGAGGGGTTACTGAGTGACTGTGTGAGGGAGCTGGATTAACATCAGTAGAGATACAGTGAGTAACACAGGGCGCTGGGGGGAGAGGGGTTACTGAGTGACAGTGTGAGGGAGCTGGATGAACATCAGTAGAGATACAGTCAGTAACACAGGGCGCTGGGGGGAGAGGGGTTACTGAGTGACAGTGTGAGGGAGCTGGATTAACATCAGTAGAGATACAATCAGTAACACAGGGTGCTGGGGGGAGAGGGGTTACTGAGTGACAATGTGAGGGAGCTGGATTATCATCAGTAGAGATACAGTCAGTAACACAGGGCGCTGGGGGGAGAGGGGTGACTGAGTGACAGTGTGAGGGAGCTGGATTAACATCAGTAGAGATACAGTAAGTAAAAAAGTGCGCTGGGTGAGAGGGGTTACTGAGTGACAGTGTGAGGGAGCTGGATTAACATCAGTAGAGATACAGTCAGTAACACAGTGCGTTGGGGGGAGAGGGGTTACTGAGTGACAGTGTGAGGGAGCTGGATTAACATCAGTAGAGATACAGTCAGTAACACAGGGCGCTGGGGGGTGAGGGGTTACTGAGTGACAGTGTGAGGGAGCTGGATTAACATCAGTAGAGATACGGTCAGTAACACAGGGTGCTGGGGGAGAGGGGTTACTGAGTGACAGTGTGAGGGAGCTGGATTAACATCAGTAGAGATACAGTCAGTAACACAGGGCGCTGGGGGGAGCGGGTTACTGAGTGACAGTGTGAGGGAGCTGGATTAACATCAGTAGAGATACAGTCAGTAACACAGGGCGCTGGGGGGAGAGGGGTTACTGAGTGACAGTGTGAGGGAGCTGGATTAACATCAGTAGAGATACAGTCAGTAACACAGGGTGCTGGGGGAGAGGGGTTACTGAGTGACCGTGTGAGGGAGCTGGATTAACATCAGTAGAGATACAGTCAGTAACACAGGGCGCTGGGGGGAGAGGGGTTACTGAGTGACAGTGTGAGGGAGCTGGATTAACATCAGTAGAGATACAGTCAGTAACACAGGGCGCTGGGGGGAGAGGGGTTACTGAGTGACAGTGTGAAGGAGCTGGATTAACATCAGTAGAGATACAGCGAGTAACACAGTGCGCTGGGGGTGAGGGGTTACTGAGTGACAGTGTGAGGGAGCTGGATTAACATCAGTAGAGATACAGTCAGTAACACAGGGTGCTGGGGGAGAGGGGTTACTGAGTGACAGTGTGAGGGAGCTGGATTAACATCAGTAGAGATACAGTCAGTAACACAGGGCGCTGGGGGGAGCGGGTTACTGAGTGACAGTGTGAGGGAGCTGGATTAACATCAGTAGAGATACAGTCAGTAACACAGGGCGCTGGGGGGAGAGGGGTTACTGAGTGACAGTGTGAGGGAGCTGGATTAACATCAGTAGAGATACTGTCAGTAACACAGGGCGCTGGGGGTAGAGGGCTTACTGAGTGACAGTGTGAGGGAGCTGGATTAACATCAGTAGAGATACAGTCAGTAACACAGGGTGCTGGGGGGAGAGGGGATACTGAGTGACAGTGTGAGGGAGCTGGATTAACATCAGTAGAGATACAGTCAGTAACACAGGGCGCTGGGGGGAGAGGGGTTACTGAGTGACAGTGTGAGGGAGCTGGATTAACATCAGTAGAGATACAGTCAGTAACACAGGGCGCTGGGGGGAGAGGGGTTACTGAGTGACAGTGTGAGGGAGCTGGATTAACATCAGTAGAGATACAGTCAGTAACACAAGGTGCTGGGGGAGAGGGGTTACTGAGTGACAGTGTGAGGGAGCTGGATTAACATCAGTAGAGATACAGTCAGTAACACAGGGTGCTGGGGGGAGAGGGGTTACTGAGTGACAGTGTGAGGGAGCTGGATTAACATCAGTAGAGATACAGTCAGTAACACAGGGTGCTGGGGGGAGAGGGGTTACTGAGTGACAGTGTGAGGGAGCTGGATTAACATCAGTAGAGATACAGTCAGTAACACAGGGCGCTGGGGGGAGAGGGGTTACTGAGTGACAGTGTGAGGGAGCTGGATTAACATCAGTAGAGATACAGTCAGTAACACAGGGCGCTGGGGGGAGAGGTGTTACTGAGTGACAGTGTGAGGGAGCTGGATTAACATCAGTAGAGATACAGTCAGTAACACAGGGTGCTGGGGGAGAGGTGTTACTCAGTGAAGTGTGAGGGAGCTGGATTAAATTCAGTCGAGATTCAGACGGTAACACAGGGCGCTGGGGGGTGAGTGGTTACTGAGTGACAGTGTGAGGGAGCGGGATTAACATCAGTAGAGATACAGTCAGTAACACAGGGTGCTGGGGGAAGAGGGGTTACTGAGTGACAGTGTGAAGGAGCTGGATTAACATCAGTAGAGATACAGGCAGTAACACAGGGCTCTGGGGGGAGAGGGGTTACTGAGTGACAGTGTGAGGGAGCTGGATTAACATCAGTAGAGGTACAGTCAGTAACACAGGGCGCTGGGGGAGAGGGGTTACTGAGTGACAGTGTGAGGGAGCTGGATTAACATCAATAGAGATACAGTCAGTAACACAGTGCGCTGGGGGAGAGGTGTTACTGAGTGACAGTGTGAGGGAGCAGGATTAACATCAGTAGAGATACAGTCAGTAACACAGGGCTCTGGGGGGAGAGGGGTTACTGAGTGACAGTGTGAGGGAGCTGGATTAACATCAGTAGAGATACAGTGAGTAACACAGCGCGCTGGGAGGGGAGAGTGGTTACTGAGTGACAGTGTGAGGGAGCTGGATTAACATCAGTAGAGATACAGTCAGTAACACAGGGAGTTGGTGGGTGAAGGGTTACTGAGTGACAGTGTGAGGGAGCTGGATTAACATCAGTAGAGATACAGTCAGTAACACACGGTGCTGGGGGAGAGGGGTTACTGAGTCACAGTGTGAGGGAGCTGGATTAACATCAGTAGAGATACAGTCAGTAATACAGGGCGCTGGGGGGAGAGGGGTTACTGAGTGACAGTGTGAGGCAGCTGGATTAACATCAGTAGAGATACAGTCAGTAACACAGGGCGCTGGGGGGAGAGGGGTTACTGAGTGACAGTGTGAGGCAGCTGGATTAACATCAGTATAGATACAGTCTGTAACACAGGGCACTGGGGTGAGAGGGGTTACTGATTGACAGTGTGAGGGAGCTGGATTAACATCAGTAGAGATACAGTCAGTAACACAGGGAGCTGGGGGGAGAGGGGTTACTGAGTGACAGTGTGAGGGAGCTGGATTAACATCAGTAGAGATACAGTCATTAACACGGGGCTCTGGGGGGAGAGGAGTTAATGAGTGACATTGTGAGGGAGCTGGATTAACATCAGTAGAGATACAGTCAGTAACACAGGGCACTGGGGGGAGAGGGGTTACTGAGTGACAGTGTGAGGGAGCTGGATAAACATCCGTAGAGATACAGTCATTAACACGGGGCTCTGGGGGGAGAGGTGTTAATGAGTGACATTGTGAGGGAGCTGGATTAACATCAGTAGAGATACAGTCAGTAACACAGGGCACTGGGGGGAGAGGGGTTACTGAGTGACAGTGTGAGGGAGCTGGATTAACATCAGTAGAGATACAGTCATTAACACGGGGCTCTGGGGGGGGAGGTGTTAATGAGTGACATTGTGAGGGAGCTGGATTAACATCAGTAGAGATACAGTCAGTAACACAGCGTGCTGGCGGGATAGGGGTTACTGAGTGACAGTTTGAGGGAGCTGGATTATCATCAGTAGAGATACAGTCAGTAACACAGGGCGTTGGGGGGAGAGGGGTTACTGAGTGACAGTGTGAGGGAGCTGGATAAACATCAGTAGAGATACAGTAAGTAACACAGGGAGCTGGGGGGTGAGGGGTTACTGAGTGACAGTGTGAGGGATCTGCATTTACATCAGTAGACATACAGTCAGTAACACAGGGTGCTGGGGGAGAGGTGTTACTGAGTGACAGTGTGAGGGAGCTGGATTAAAATCAGTCGAGATTCAGACGGTAACACAGGGCGCTGGGGAGAGAGGGGTTACTGAGTGACAGTGTGAGGGAGCTGGATTAACATCAGTAGAGATACAGACATTAACACAGGGCTCTGTGGGGAGAGGGGTTAATGAGTGACATTGTGAGGGAGCTGGATTAACATCAGTAGAGATACAGTCAGTAACACAGGGCGCTGGGGGGAGAGGGGTTACTGAGTGACAGTGTGAGGGAGCAGGATTAACATCAGTAGAGATACAGTCAGTAATACAGGGCGCTGGCGCGAGAGGGGTTACTGAGTGACAGTGTGAGGGAGCTGGATTAACATCAGGAGAGATACAGTAAATTACACAGGTCCCTGGGGGGAGAGGTGTTACTGAGTGACCGTGTGAGGGAGCTGGATTAACATCAGTAGAGATACAGTCAGTAACACAGGGCGCTCGGGGAGAGGGGTTACTGAGTGACAGTGTGAGGGAGCTGGATTAACATCAGTAGAGATACTGTCAGTAACACAGGGTGCTGGGGGGAGAGGGGTTACTGAGTGACAGTGTGAGTGAGCTGGATTTACATCAGTAGAGTTACAGTCAGTAACACAGGGAGCTGGGGGAGAGGGGTAACTGAGTGACAGTGTAAGGGAGCTGGATTAACATCAGTAGAGATACAGTCGGTAACACAGGGTGCTGGGGGAGATGGGTTACTGAGTGACAGTGTGAGGGAGCTGGATTAACATCAGTACAGATACAGTCAGTAACACAGGGGTCTGGGGGGAGAGGGGTTAATGAGTGACATTGAGAGGGAGCTGGATTAACATCAGTAGAGATACAGTAAGTAACACAGGGTGCTGGGGGAGAGGCGTTACTGAGTGACAGTGTGAGGGAGCTGGATTAACATCAGTAGAGATACAGTCAGTAACACAGGGCGCTGGGGGGAGAGGGGTTACTGAGTGACAGTGTGAGGGAGCTGGATTAACATCAGTAGAGATACAGTCAGTAACACAGGGCGCTGGGGGGAGAGGTGTTACTGAGAGACAGTGTGAGGGAGCTGGATTAACATCAGTAGAGATACAGTCAGTAACACAGGGCGCTGGGGGGGGAGGGGTTACTGAGTGACAGTGTGAGGGAGCTGGATTAACATCAGTAGAGATACAGTCAGTAACACAGGGCGCTAGGGGAGAGGGGTTACTGAGTGACATTTTGAGGGAGCTGGATTAACATCAGTAGAGATACAGTCAGTAACACAGGGCGCTAGGGGAGAGGGGTTACAGAGTGACAGTGTGAGGGAGCTGGATTAACATCAGTAGAGATACAGTCAGTAACACAGGGTGCTGGGGGAGAGGGGTTACTGAGTGACCGTGTGAGCGAGCTGGATTAACATCAGTAGAGATACAGTCAGTAACACAGGGCACTGGGGGGAGAGGGGTTACTGAGTGACAGTGTGAGGGAGCTGGATTAACATCAGTAGAGATACAGTCAGTAACACAGGGCGCTGGGGGGAGAGGGGTTACTGAGTGACAGTGTGAGGGAGCTGGATTAACATCAGTAGAGATACAGTCAGTAACACAGGGTGCTCGGGGGAGAGGGGTTACTGAGTGAAAGTGTGAGGGAGCTGGATTAACATCAGTAGAGATACAGTCAGTAACACAGGGCACTGGGGGGAGAGGGGTTACTGAGTGACAGTGTGAGGGTTATGCATTTACATCAGTAGAGATACAGTCAGTAACACAGGGCACTGGGGGGAGAGGGGTTACTGAGTGACATTGTGAGGGAGCTGGATTAACATCAGTAGAGATACAGTCAGTAACACAGGGTTCTGGGGGAGAGGTGTTACTGAGTGACAGTGTGAGGGAGCTGGATGAAAATCAGTCGAGATTCAGACGGTAACACAGGGCTCTGGGGAGAGAGGGGTTACTGAGTGACAGTGTGAGGGAGCTGGATTAACATCAGTAGAGATACAAACATTAACACAGGGCTCTGTGGGGAGAGGGGTTATTGAGAGACAGTGTGAGGGAGCTGGATTAACATCAGTAGAGATACAGTCAGTTACACAGGGCCCTGGGGGGAGAGGGGTTACTGAGTGACAGTGTGAGGGAGCTGGATTAACATCAGTAGAGATACAGTCAGTAACACAGGGCGCTGGGGGGAGAGGTGTTACTGAGTGACAGTGTGAGGGAGCTGGATTAACATCAAGAGAGATACAGTCAGTAACACGGCGCTGCGTGGAGTGGGGTTACTGAGTGACATTGTGAGGGAGCTGGATTAACATCAGTAGAGATACAGACAGTAACACAGGGCGCTGGGAGGAGAGGGGTTACTGAGTGACAGTGTGAGGGAGCTGGATTAACATCAGTAGAGATACAGTCAGTAACACAGGGCGCTGGGGGGAGAGGGGTTACTGAGTGACAGTGTGAGGGAGCTGGATTAACATCAGTAGAGATACAGTCAGTAACACAGGGCGCTGGGGGGAAAGGGGTTACTGAGTGACAGTGTGAGGGAGCTGGATTAACAGCAGTAGAGATACAGTCAGTAACACAGGGTGCTGGGGGGAGAGGGGTTAATGAGTGACAGTGTGAGGGAGCAGGATTGACATCAGTAGAGATACAGGCAGTAACACAGGGCTCTGGGGGGTGAGGGGTTACTGAGTGACAGTGTGAGGGAGCTGGATTAACATCAGTAGAGATACAGTCAGTAACACAGGGCGCTGGGGGAGAGGGGTTACTGAGTGACAGTGTGAGGGAGCTGGATTAACAATCAGTAGAGATACAGTCAGTTAAACAAGGGGCTGGGGGGCGATGTGTTACTGATGACAGTGTGAGGGAGCTGGATTAACATCAGTAGAGATACAGTCAGTAACAAAGGGTGCTGGGGGTGGGGGGTTACTGAGTGACAGTGTGAGGGAGCTGGATTAACATCAGTCGAGATACATTCAGTTACGCAGGGCGCTGGGGGGTGAGGGGTTACTGAGTGACAGTGTGAGGGAGCTGGATTAACATCAGCAGAGGTACAGTCAGTAACACAGGGTGCTGGGGGAGAGGGGTTACTGAGTGACAGTGTGAGGGAGCTGGATTAACATCAGTAGAGATACAGTCAGTAACACAGGGCGCTGGGGGAGAGGTGTTACTGAGTGACAGTGTGAGGGAGCAGGATTAACATCAGTAGAGATACAGTCAGTAACACAGAGCGCTGGGGGGAGAGGGGTTACTGAGTGACAGTGTGAGGGAGCTGGATTAACATCAGTTGAGATACAGTCAGTAACACAGGGCGCTGGGGGGAGAGGGGTTACTGAGTGACAGTGTGAGGGAGCTGGATTAACATCAGTAGAGATACAGTCAGTAACACAGGGTGCTGGGGGGAGAGGGGTTACTGAGTGACAGTGTGAGGGAGCTGGATTAACATCAGTAGAGATACAGTCAGTAACACAGGGCGCTGGGGGGAGAGGGGTTACTGAGTGACAGTGTGAGGGAGCTGGATTAACATCAGTAGAGATACAGTCAGTAACACAGGGCGCTGGGGGGGGAGAGTGGTTACTGAGTGACAGTGTGAGGGAGCTGGATATACATCAGTAGAGATACAGTCAGTAACACAGGGCGCTGGGGGAGAGGGGTTACTGAGTGACAGTGTGAGGGAGCTGGATTAACATCAGTAGAGATACAGTCAGTAACACAGGCCGCTGGGGGGAGAGGGGTTACTGAGTGACAGTGTGAGGGAGCTGGATTAACATCAGTAGAGATACAGTCAGTAACACAGGGCGCTGGGGGGGAGGTGGTTACTGAGTGACAGTGTGAGGGAGCTTAATTAACATCAGTAGAGATACAGTCAGTAACACAGGGTGCTGGGGGAAGAGGGGTTACTGAGTGACAGTGTGAAGGAGCTGGATTAACATCAGTAGAGATACAGTCAGTAACACAGGGCGCTGGGGGAGAGGTGTTACTGAGTGACAGTGTGAGGGAGCTGGATTAACATCAGTAGAGATACAGTCAGTAACAAATGGCGCTGGGGGGAGTGGGGTTACTGAGTGACAGTGTGAGGGAGCTGGATTAACATCAGTGGAGATACAGTCAGTAACACAGGGCGCTGGGGGGAGAGGGGTTACTGAGTGACAGTGTGTGGGAGCTGGATTAACATCAGTAGAGATACAGTCAGTAAGACAGGGCGCTGGGGGAGAGGTGTTACTGAGTGACAGTGTGTGGGAGCTGGATTAACATCAGTAGAGTTAAAGTCAGTAACACAGGGCGCTGGGGGAGAGGGGTTACTGAGTGACAGTGTGAGGGAGCTGGATTAACATCAGTAGAGTTACAGTCAGTAACACAGGGAGCTGGGGGGAGAGGGTTTACTGAGTGACAGTGTGATGGAGCTTGATTAACATCAGTAAAGATACAGTCAGTAACACAGGGCGCTGGGGGGAGAGGGGTTACTGAGTGACAGTGTGAGGGAGCTGGATTAACATCAGTAGAGATACAGTCAGTAACACGGCGCTGCGTGGAGTGGGGTTACTGAGTGACAGTGTGAGGGAGCTGGATTAACATCAGTAGAGATACAGACAGTAACACAGGGCGCTGGGAGGAGAGGGGTTACTGAGTGACAGTGTGAGGGAGCAGGATTAACATCAGTAGAGATACAGTCAGTAACACAGGGCGCTGGGGGGAGAGGGGTTACTGAGTGACAGTGTGAGGGAGCTGGATTAACATCAGTAGAGATACAGTCAGTAACACTGGGCGCTGGGGGAGAGTGGTTACTCAGTGGCAGTGTAAGGGAGCTGGATTAACATCAGTAGAGATACAGTCTGTAATACAGGGAGCTGGGGGGAGAGGGGTTACTGAGTGACAGTGTGAGGGAGCTGGATTAACATCAGTAGAGATACTGTCAGTAACACAGGGTGCTGGGGGGAGAGGGGTTACTGAGTGACAGTGTGAGTGAGCTGGATTTACATCAGTAGAGTTACAGTCAGTAACACAGGGAGCTGGGGGAGAGGGGTAACTGAGTGACAGTGTAAGGGAGCTGGATTAACATCAGTAGAGATACAGTCGGTAACACAGGGTGCTGGGGGAGATGGGTTACTGAGTGACAGTGTGAGGGAGCTGGATTAACATCAGTACAGATACAGTCAGTAACACAGGGGTCTGGGGGGAGAGGGGTTAATGAGTGACATTGAGAGGGAGCTGGATTAACATCAGTAGAGATACAGTAAGTAACACAGGGTGCTGGGGGAGAGGCGTTACTGAGTGACAGTGTGAGGGAGCTGGATTAACATCAGTAGAGATACAGTCAGTCACACAGGGCGCTGGGGGGAGAGGGGTTACTGAGTGACAGTGTGAGGGAGCTGGATTAACATCAGTAGAGATACAGTCAGTAACACAGGGCGCTGGGGGGAGAGGTGTTACTGAGTGACTGTGTGAGGGAGCTGGATTAACATCAGTAGAGATACAGTCAGTAACACAGGGCGCTGGGGGGGGAGGGGTTACTGAGTGACAGTGTGAGGGAGCTGGATTAACATCAGTAGAGATACAGTCAGTAACGCAGGGCGCTAGGGGAGAGGGGTTACTGAGTGACATTGTGAGGGAGCTTGATTAACATCAGTAGAGATACAGTCAGTAACACAGGGCGCTGGGGGGAGAGGGGTTACAGAGTGACAGTGTGAGGGAGCTGGATTAACATCAGTAGAGATACAGTCAGTAACACAGGGTGCTGGGGGAGAGGGGTTACTGAGTGACCGTGTGAGCGAGCTGGATTAACATCAGTAGAGATACAGTCAGTAACACAGGGCACTGGGGGGAGAGGGGTTACTGAGTGACAGTGTGAGGGAGCTGGATTAACATCAGTAGAGATACAGTCAGTAACACAGGGCGCTGGGGGGAGAGGGGTTACTGAGTGACAGTGTGAGGGAGCTGGATTAACATCAGTAGAGATACAGTCAGTAACACAGGGTGCTCGGGGGAGAGGGGTTACTGAGTGAAAGTGTGAGGGAGCTGGATTAACATCAGTAGAGGTACAGTCAGTAACACAGGGCACTGGGGGGAGAGGGGTTACTGAGTGACAGTGTGAGGGTTATGCATTTACATCAGTAGAGATACAGTCAGTAACACAGGGCACTGGGGGGAGAGGGGTTACTGAGTGACATTGTGAGGGAGCTGGATTAACATCAGTAGAGATTCAGTCAGTAACACAGGGTTCTGGGGGAGAGGTGTTACTGAGTGACAGTGTGAGGGAGCTGGATTAAAATCAGTCGAGATTCAGACGGTAACACAGGGCTCTGGGGAGTGAGGGGTTACTGAGTGACAGTGTGAGGGAGCTGGATTAACAGCAGTAGAGATACAGTCAGTAACACAGGGCGCTGGGGGGAGAGGTGTTACTGAGTGACAGTGTGAGGGAGCTGGATTAACATCAAGAGAGATACAGTCAGTAACACGGCGCTGCGTGGAGTGGGGTTACTGAGTGACATTGTGAGGGAGCTGGATTAACATCAGTAGAGATACAGACAGTAACACAGGGCGCTGGGAGGAGAGGGGTTACTGAGTGACAGTGTGAGGGAGCTGGATTAACATCAGAAGAGATACAATCAGTAACACAGGGCGCTGGGGGGAGAGGGGTTACTGAGTGACAGTGTGAGGGAGCTGGATTAACATCAGTAGAGATACAGTCAGTAACACAGGGCGCTGGGGGGAAAGGGGTTACTGAGTGACAGTGTGAGGGAGCTGGATTAACAGCAGTAGAGATACAGTCAGTAACACAGGGTGCTGGGGGGAGAGGGGTTAATGAGTGACAGTGTGAGGGAGCAGGATTGACATCAGTAGAGATACAGGCAGTAACACAGGGCTCTGGGGGGTGAGGGGTTACTGAGTGACAGTGTGAGGGAGCTGGATTAACATCAGTAGAGATACAGTCAATAACACAGGGCGCTGGGGGAGAGGGGTTACTGAGTGACAGTGTGAGGGAGCTGGATTAACATCAGTAGAGATACAGTCAGTAACACAGGGCGCTGGGGGGAGAGGGGTTACTGAGTGACAGTGTGAGGGAGCTGGATTAACATCAGTAGAGATACAGTCAGTAACACAAGGGGCTGGGGGGCGATGTGTTACTGATGACAGTGTGAGGGAGCTGGATTAACATCAGTAGAGATACAGTCAGTAACAAAGGGTGCTGGGGGTGGGGGGTTACTGAGTGACAGTGTGAGGGAGCTGGATTAACATCAGTCGAGATACATTCAGTTACGCAGGGCGCTGGGGGGTGAGGGGTTACTGAGTGACAGTGTGAGGGAGCTGGATTAACATCAGCAGAGGTACAGTCAGTAACACAGGGTGCTGGGGGAGAGGGGTTACTGAGTGACAGTGTGAGGGAGCTGGATTAACATCAGTAGAGATACAGTCAGTAACACAGGGCGCTGGGGGAGAGGTGTTACTGAGTGACAGTGTGAGGGAGCAGGATTAACATCAGTAGAGATACAGTCAGTAACACAGAGCGCTGGGGGGAGAGGGGTTACTGAGTGACAGTGTGAGGGAGCTGGATTAACATCAGTTGAGATACAGTCAGTAACACAGGGCGCTGGGGGGAGAGGGGTTACTGAGTGACAGTGTGAGGGAGCTGGATTAACATCAGTAGAGATACAGTCAGTAACACAGGGCGCTGGGGGGGGAGAGTGGTTACTGAGTGACAGTGTGAGGGAGCTGGATATACATCAGTAGAGATACAGTCAGTAACACAGGGCGCTGGGGGAGAGGTGTTACTGAGTGACAGTGTGTGGGAGCTGGATTAAAATCAGTCGAGCTTCAGACGGTAACACAGGGCGCTGGGGGGAGAGGGGTTACTGAGTGACAGTGTGAGGGAGCTGGATTAACATCAGTAGAGATACAGTCAGTAACACAGGGCGCTGGGGGAGAGAGTGGTTACTGAGTGACAGTGTGAGAGAGCGGGATTAACATCAGTAGAGATACAGTCAGTAACACAGGGCGCTGGGGGGGAGGTGGTTACTGAGTGACAGTGTGAGGGAGCTTGATTAACATCAGTAGAGATACAGTCAGTAACACAGGGCGCTGGGGGGGAGGGGGTTACTGAGTGACAGTGTGAGGGAGCTTAATTAACATCAGTAGAGATACAGTCAGTAACACAGGGTGCTGGGGGAAGAGGGGTTACTGAGTGACAGTGTGAAGGAGCTGGATTAACATCAGTAGAGATACAGTCAGTAACACAGGGCGCTGGGGGAGAGGTGTTACTGAGTGACAGTGTGAGGGAGCTGGATTAACATCAGTGGAGATACAGTCAGTAACACAGGGCGCTGGGGGGAGAGGGGTTACTGAGTGACAGTGTGTGGGAGCTGGATTAACATCAGTAGAGATACAGTCAGTAAGACAGGGCGCTGGGGGAGAGGTGTTACTGAGTGACAGTGTGTGGGAGCTGGATTAACATCAGTAGAGTTAAAGTCAGTAACACAGGGCGCTGGGGGAGAGGGGTTACTGAGTGACAGTGTGAGGGAGCTGGATTAACATCAGTAGAGTTACAGTCAGTAACACAGGGAGCTGGGGGGAGAGGGTTTACTGAGTGACAGTGTGATGGAGCTTGATTAACATCAGTAAAGATACAGTCAGTAACACAGGGCGCTGGGGGGAGAGGGGTTACTGAGTGACAGTGTGAGGGAGCTGGATTAACATCAGTAGAGATACAGTCAGTAACACGGCGCTGCGTGGAGTGGGGTTACTGAGTGACAGTGTGAGGGAGCTGGATTAACATCAGTAGAGATACAGACAGTAACACAGGGCGCTGGGAGGAGAGGGGTTACTGAGTGACAGTGTGAGGGAGCAGGATTAACATCAGTAGAGATACAGTCAGTAACACAGGGCGCTGGGGGGAGAGGGGTTACTGAGTGACAGTGTGAGGGAGCTGGATTAACATCAGTAGAGATACAGTCAGTAACACTGGGCGCTGGGGGAGAGTGGTTACTCAGTGGCAGTGTAAGGGAGCTGGATTAACATCAGTAGAGATACAGTCTGTAATACAGGGAGCTGGGGGGAGAGGGGTTACTGAGTGACAGTGTGAGGGAGCTGGATTAACATCAGTAGAGATACTGTCAGTAACACAGGGTGCTGGGGGGAGAGGGGTTACTGAGTGACAGTGTGAGTGAGCTGGATTTACATCAGTAGAGTTACAGTCAGTAACACAGGGAGCTGGGGGAGAGGGGTAACTGAGTGACAGTGTAAGGGAGCTGGATTAACATCAGTAGAGATACAGTCGGTAACACAGGGTGCTGGGGGAGATGGGTTACTGAGTGACAGTGTGAGGGAGCTGGATTAACATCAGTACAGATACAGTCAGTAACACAGGGGTCTGGGGGGAGAGGGGTTAATGAGTGACATTGAGAGGGAGCTGGATTAACATCAGTAGAGATACAGTAAGTAACACAGGGTGCTGGGGGAGAGGCGTTACTGAGTGACAGTGTGAGGGAGCTGGATTAACATCAGTAGAGATACAGTCAGTAACACAGGGCGCTGGGGGGAGAGGTGTTACTGAGTGACTGTGTGAGGGAGCTGGATTAACATCAGTAGAGATACAGTCAGTAACACAGGGCGCTGGGGGGGGAGGGGTTACTGAGTGACAGTGTGAGGGAGCTGGATTAACATCAGTAGAGATACAGTCAGTAACGCAGGGCGCTAGGGGAGAGGGGTTACTGAGTGACATTGTGAGGGAGCTTGATTAACATCAGTAGAGATACAGTCAGTAACACAGGGCGCTGGGGGGAGAGCGGTTACAGAGTGACAGTGTGAGGGAGCTGGATTAACATCAGTAGAGATACAGTCAGTAACACAGGGTGCTGGGGGAGAGGGGTTACTGAGTGACCGTGTGAGCGAGCTGGATTAACATCAGTAGAGATACAGTCAGTAACACAGGGCACTGGGGGGAGAGGGGTTACTGAGTGACAGTGTGAGGGAGCTGGATTAACATCAGTAGAGATACAGTCAGTAACACAGGGCGCTGAGGGGAGAGGGGTTACTGAGTGACAGTGTGAGGGAGCTGGATTAACATCAGTAGAGATACAGTCAGTAACACAGGGTGCTCGGGGGAGAGGGGTTACTGAGTGAAAGTGTGAGGGAGCTGGATTAACATCAGTAGAGATACAGTCAGTAACACAGGGCACTGGGGGGAGAGGGGTTACTGAGTGACAGTGTGAGGGTTATGCATTTACATCAGTAGAGATACAGTCAGTAACACAGGGCACTGGGGGGAGAGGGGTTACTGAGTGACATTGTGAGGGAGCTGGATTAACATCAGTAGAGATACAGTCAGTAACACAGGGTTCTGGGGGAGAGGTGTTACTGAGTGACAGTGTGAGGGAGCTGGATTAAAATCAGTCGAGATTCAGACGGTAACACAGGGCTCTGGGGAGTGAGGGGTTACTGAGTGACAGTGTGAGGGAGCTGGATTAACATCAGTAGAGATACAGACATTAACACAGGGCTCTGTGGGGAGAGGGGTTAATGAGAGACAGTGTGAGGGAGCTGGATTAACATCAGTAGAGATACAGTCAGTAACACAGGGCGCTGGGGGGAGAGGGGTTACTGAGTGACAGTGTGAGGGAGCTGGATTAACATCGGTAGAGATACAGTCAGTAACACAGTGCGCTGGGGGGAGAGGGGTTACTGAGTGACAGTGTGAGGGAGCGGGATTAACATCAGTAGAGATACAGTCAGTAACACAGGGCGCTGGGGGGAGAGGGGTTACTGAGTGACAGTGTGAGGGAGCTGCATTAACATCAGTAGAGATACTGTCAGTAACACAGGGCGCTGGGGGGAGAGGGGTTACTGAGTGACAGTGTGAGGAGGTGGATTAACATCAGTAGAGATACAGTCAGTAACACAGGGTGCTGGGGGGAGAGGTGTTAATGAGTGACAGTGTGAGGAAGCTGGATTAACATCAGTACAAATACAGTCAGTATCACAGAGCGCTGCGTGGAGTGGGGATACTGAGTGACAGTGTGAGGGTGCTGGATTAACATAAGTAGAGATACAGTCAGTTACACAGGGTGCTGGGGGAGAGGGGTTACTGAGTGACAGTGTGAGGGAGCTGGATTAACATCAGTAGAGATACAGTCAGTAACAAAGTTTGCTGGGCGAGAGGGGTTACTGAGTGACAGTGTGAGGGAGCTGGATTAACATCAGTAGAGATGCAGTCAGTAACACAGGGCGCTGGGGGGAGAGGGGTTACTTAGTGACAGTGTGAGGGAGCTGGATTAACATCAGTAGAGATACAGTCAGTAACACAGGGTGCTGGGGGGAGAGGTGTTACTGAGTGACAGTGTGTGGGAGCTGGATTAACATCAGTAGAGATAAAGTCAGTAAAACAGGGCACTGGGGGAGAGGGGTTACTGAGTGACAGTGTGATTGAGCTGGATTAACATCAGTAGAGATACAGTCAGTAACACAGGGCGCTGGGGGGAGAGGGGTTACTGAGTGACAGTGTGAGGGAGCTGGATTAACATCAGTAGAGATACAGTCAGTAACACAGGGTGCTGGTAGAGAGGGGTTACTGAGTGACAGTGTGAGGGAGCTGGATTAACATCAGTAGAGATACAGTCAGTAACACAGGGCGCTGGGGGAGAAGAGGGGAAACTGAGTGACAGTGTGATTGAGCTGGATTAACATCAGTAGAGATACAGTCAGTAACACAGGGCGCTGGGGGGAGAGGGGTTACTGAGTGACAGTGTGAGGGAGCTGGATTAACATCAGTAGAGATACAGTCATTAACACAGGGAGCTGGGGGGAGAGGGTTTACTGAGTGACAGTGTGATGGAGCTTGATTAACATCAGTAAAGATACAGTCAGTAACACAGGGCGCTGGGGGAGAGGGGTTACTGAGTGACAGTGTGAGGGAGCTGGATTAACATCAGTAGAGATACAGTCAGTAACACAGGGCGCTGGGGGGAGAGGGGTTACTGAGTGACAGTGTGAGGGTGCTGGATTAACATAAGTAGAGATACAGTCAGTTACACAGGGTGCTGGGGGAGAGGGGTTACTGAGTGACAGTGTGAGGGAGCTGGATTAACATCAGTAGAGATACAGTCAGTAACAAAGGTTGCTGGGCGAGAGGGGTTACTGAGTGACAGTGTGAGGGAGCTGGATTAACATCAGTAGAGATACAGTCAGTAACACAGGGCGCTGGGGGGAGAGGGGTTACTGAGTGACAGTGTGAGGGAGCTGGATTAACATCAGTACAGATACAGTCAGTAACACAGGGTGCTGGTGGAGAGGGGTTACTGAGTGACAGTGTGAGGGAGCTGGTTTAACATCAGTAGAGATACAGTCAGTAACACAGGGCGCTGGGGGAGAAGAGGGGAAACTGAGTGATAGTGTGAGGGAGCTGGATTAACATCAGTAGTGATACAGTCAGTAACACAGGGTGCTGGGGGGAGAGGGGTTACTGAGTGACAGTGTGAGGGAGCTGGATTAACAACAGTAGAGATACAGTCAGTATCACAGGGCGCTGGGGAGAGCGGGGTTACTGAGTGACAGTGTGAGGGAGCTGGATTAACATCAGTAGAGATACAGTCAGTAACACAGGGCGCTGGGGGGAGAGGGGTTACTGAGTGACAGTGTGAGGGAGCTGGATTAACATCAGTAGAGATACAGTCAGTAACATAGGGAGCTGGGGGGAGAGTGCTTACTGAGTGACAGTGTGAGGGAGCTGGATTAACATCACTAGAGATACAGTCAGTAACACAGTGTGCTGGGGGGAGAGGGGTTACTGAGTGACAGTGTGTGGGAGCAAGATTAACATCAGTAGAGATACAGTCAGTAACACAGGGTGCTGGGGGGAGAGGGGTTACTGAGTGACAGTGTGAGGGAGCTGGATTAACATCTGTGCAGATACAGTCAGTAACACAGGTTGCGGGGGGTGAGGGGTTATTGAGTGACAGTGTGAGGGAGCTGGATTAACATCAGTAGAGATACAGTCAGTAACACAGGGTGCTGGGGATAGAGGGGTTACTGAGTGACAGTGTGAGGGATCTGGATTAACATCAGTCGAGATACAGTCTGTAACACAGGGCAGTGGGGGGAGAGGGGTTACTGAGTGACAGTGTCAGGGAGCTGGATTAACATCAGTAGAGATACAGTCAGTATCACAGTGCGCTGGGGGGAGAGTGGTTACTGAGTGACAGTGTGAGGGAGCTGGATTAACATCAGTAGAGATACAGTCAGTAACACAGGGCGTTGGGAGAGAGGGTTACTGAGTGACAGTGTGAGGGAGCTGGATTAACATCAGTAGATACACAGTCAGTAACACAGGGCGCTGGGGGGAGAGGGGTTACTGAGTGACAGAGTGATGGAGCTGGATTAACATCACTAGAGATACAGTCAGTAACACAGGGTGCTGGGGGGAGAGGGGTTATTGAGTGACAGTGTGAGGGAGCTGGATTAACATCAGGAGAGATACAGTCAGTAACACAGGGCTCTGGGGGAGAGGGGTTACTGAGTGATAGTGTGAGGGAGCTGGATTAACATCAGTTGAGATACAGTCAGTAACACAGGGAGCTGGGGGGAGAGGGGTTAATGAGTGACAGTGTGAGGGAGCTTGATTAACATCAGTAGAGATACAGTCAGTAACACAGGGCGCTGGGGGACAGGGGTTACTGAGTGACAGTGTGAGGGAGCTGGATTAACATCAGTAGAGATACAGTCAGTAAGAAAGGGAGCTGGGGGGAGAGGGGTTACTGAGTGACAGTTTGATGGAGCTGGATTAACATCAGTAGAGATACAGTCAATAACACAGGGCGCTGGGGGGAGAGGGGTTACTGAGTGACAGTGTGAGGGAGCTGGATTAGCATCAGTAGAGATACAGTCAGTAACACAGGGTGCTGGGGGAGAGGGGTTACTGAGTGACAGTGTGAGGGAGCTGGATTAACATCAGTAGAGATACAGTCAGTAACACAGGGTGCTGGGGGGAGAGGGGTTACTGAGTGACAGTCTGAGGGAGCTGGATTAACATCAGTAGAGATACAGTCAGTAACACAGGGCGCTGGGGGGAGAGGGGTTACTGAGTGACAGTGTGACGGAGCTGGATTAACATCAGTAGAGATACAGTCAGTAACACAGGGTGCTGGGGGGAGAGGTGTTACTGAGTGACAGTGTGAGGGAGCTGGATTAGCATCAGTAGAGATACAGTCAATAACACAGGGCGCTGGGGGGAGAGGGGTTACTGAGTGACAGTGTGAGGGAGCTGGATTAGCATCAGTAGAGATACAGTCAGTAACACAGGGTGCTGGGGGAGAGGGGTTACTGAGTGACAGTGTGAGGGAGCTGGATTAACATCAGTAGAGATACAGTCAGTAACACAGGGTGCTGGGGGGAGAGGGGTTACTGAGTGACAGTCTGAGGGAGCTGGATTAACATCAGTAGAGATACAGTCAGTAACACAGGGCGCTGGGGGGAGAGGGGTTACTGAGTGACAGTGTGACGGAGCTGGATTAACATCAGTAGAGATACAGTCAGTAACACAGGGTGCTGGGGGGAGAGGTGTTACTGAGTGACAGTGTGAGGGAGCTGGATTAGCATCAGTAGAGATACAGTCAGTAACACAGGGCGCTGGGGGGAGAGGGGTTACTGAGTGACAGTGTGAGGGAGCTGGATTAACATCAGTAGAAACACAGTCAGTAACACAGGGCGCTGGGGGTGGGGGGTTACTGACTGACAGTGTGAGGGAGCTGGATTAACATCAGTCGAGATACAGTCAGTAACGCAGGGCGCCGGGGGGTGAGGGGTTACTGAGTGACAGTGTGAGGGAGATGGATTAACATCAGCAGAGGTACAGTCAGTAACACAGGGCGCTGGGGGAGAGGGGTTACTGAGTGACAGTGTGAGGCAGCTGGATTAAGATCAGTAGAGATACAGTCAGTAACACAGGGCGCTGGGGGAGAGGGGTTGCTGAGTGACAGTGTGAGGGAGCTGGATTAACATCAGTAGAGATACAGTCAGTAACACAGGGCGCTGGGGGGAGAGGGGTTACTGAGTGACAGTGTGAGGGAGTTGGATTAACATCAGTAGAGATACAGTCAGTAACACAGGGCGCTGGGGGGAGAGGAGTTACTGAGTGACAGTGTGAGGGAGCAGGATTAACATCAGTAGAGATACAGTCAGTTACACAGGGTGCTGGGGGAGAGGGGTTACTGAGTGACAGTGTGAGGGAGCTGGATTAACATCAGTAGAGATACAGTCAGTAACACAGGGCGCTAGGGGGAGAGGGGTTAATGAGCGACAGTGTGAGGGAGCTGGATTAACATCAGTAGAGATACACTCAGTAACACAGGGCGCTGGGAGGAGAGGGGTTACTGAGTGACTGTGTGAGGGAGCTGGATTAACATCAGTAGAGATACAGTCAGTAACACAGGGTGCTGGAGGGAGAGGGGTTACTGAGAGATAGTGTGAGGGAGCCGGATTAACATCAGTAGAGATACAGTCAGTAACACAGGGAGCTGGGGGAGAGGGGTAACTGAGTGACAGTGTAAGGGAGCTGGATAAACATCAGTAGAGACACAGTCGGTAACACAGTGTGCTGGGGGAGATGGGTTACTGAGTGACAGTGCGAGGGAGCTGGATTAACATCAGTACAGATACAGTCAGTAACACAGGGCGCTGGGGGGAGAGGGGTTACTGAGTGACAGTGTGAGGGAGCTGGATTAACATCAGTAGAGATACAGTCAGTAACACAGGGCGCTGGGGGGAGAGGGGTTACTGAGTGACAGTGTGACGGAGCTGGATTAACATCAGTAGAGATACAGTCAGTAACACAGGGCGCTGGGGGGAGAGGGGTTACTGAGTGACAGTGTGAGGGATCTGGATTAACATCAGTAGAGATACAGTCAGTAACACAGGGCGCTGGGGGGAGAGGGGATACTGAGTGACAGTGTGAGGGAGCAGGATTAACATCAGTAGAGGTACAGTCAGTAATACAGAGCGCTGGGGGGAGAGGGGTTACTGAGTGACAGTGTGAGGCAGCTGGATTAACATCAGTAGAGATACAGTCATTAACAAAGGGTGCTGGGGGTGGGGGGTTACTGAGTGACAGTGTGAGGGAGCTGGATTAACATCTGTACAGATACAGTCAGTAACACAGTGCGCTGGGGGAGAGGGGTTACTGAGTGACAGTGTGAGGGAGCTGGATTAACATCAGTAGAGATACAGTCAGTAACACAGGGCGCTGGGGGGAGAGGGGTTACTGAGTGACAGTGTGAGGGAGCTGGATTAACATCAGTAGAGATACAGTCAGTAACACAGCGCGCTGGTGGGAGAGGGGTTACTGAGTGACAGTGTGAGGGAGCTGGATTAACATCAATAGAGATACAGTCAGTAACACAGGGCGCTGGAGGGAGAAGGGGTACTGAGTGACAGTGTGAGGGAGCTGGATTAACATCAGTAGAGATACAGTCAGTAACACAGGGTGCTGGGGGAGAGGGGTTACTGAGTGACAGTGTGAGGGAGCTGGATTAACATCAGTAGTGATACAGTCAGTAACACAGGGTGCTGGGGGAGAGGGGTTACTGAATGACAGTGTGAGGGAGCTGGATTAACATCAGTAGAGATACAGTCAGTAACACTGGGCTCTGGGGGGAGAGGGGTTAATGAGTGACATTGTGAGGGAGCTGGATTAACATCAGTAGAGATACAGTCAGTAACACAGGGCGCTGGAAGGAGAGGGGTTACTGAGTGACAGTGTGAGGGAGCTGGATTAACATCAGTAGAGATACAGTCAGTAACACAGCGCTGGGGGAGAGGGGGTACTGAGTGACAGTGTGAGGGAGCTGGATTAACATCAGTAGAGATACAGTCAGTAACACAGGGCGCTGGGGGGAGAGGGGTTACTGAGTGACAGTGTGAGGGAGCTGGATTAACATCAGTAGAGATACAGTCAGTAATACAGGGCGCTGGGGGGAGAGGGGTTACTGAGTGACAGTGTGAGGCAGCTGGATTAACATCAGTGGAGATACAGTCAGTAACACAGGGTGCTGGGGTGAGGGGTTACTGAGTGACAGTGTGAGGGAGCTGGAATAACATCAGTAGAGATACAGTCAGTAACACAGGGTGCTGGGGGAGAGGTGTTACTGAGTGACAGTGTGAGGGAGCTGGATTAACGTCCTTAGAGATACAGTCAGTAACACAGGGCGCTGGGGGAGAGGGGTTACTGAGTGATAGTGTGAGGGAGCCGGATTAACATCAGTAGAGATACAGTCAGTAACACAGGGAGCTTGGGGAGAGGGGTAACTGAGTGACAGTGTAAGGGAGCTGGATAAACATCAGTAGAGACACAGTCGGTAACACAGGGTGCTGGGGGAGATGGGTTACTGAGTGACAGTGCGAGGGAGCTGGATTAACATCAGTACAGATACAGTCAGTAACACAGGGCGCTGGGGGGAGAGGGGTTACTGAGTGACAGTGTGAGGGAGCTGGATTAACATCAGTAGAGATACAGTCAGTAACACAGGGTGCTGGGGGGAGAGAGGTTACTGAGTGACAGTGTGAGGGAGCTGGATTAACATCAGTAGAGATACAGTCAGTAACACAGGGCGCTGGGGGGAGAGGGGTTACTGAGTGACAGTGTGAGGGAGCTGGATTAACATCAGTAGAGATACAGTCAGTAACACAGGGCGCTGGGGGGAGAGGGTTTACTGAGTGACAGTGTGACGGAGCTGGATTAACATCAGTAGAGATACAGTCAGTAACACAGGGCGCTGGGGGGAGAGGGGTTACTGAGTGACAGTGTGAGGGATCTGGATTAACATCAGTAGAGATACAGTCAGTAACACAGGGCGCTGGGGGGAGAGGGGTTACTGAGTGACAGTGTGAGGGAGCAGGATTAACATCAGTAGAGGTACAGTCAGTAATACAGGGCGCTGGGGGGAGAGGGGTTACTGAGTGACAGTGTGAGGCAGCTGGATTAACATCAGTAGAGATACAGTCAGTAACAAAGGGTGCTGGGGGTGGGGGGTTACTGAGTGACAGTGTGAGGGAGCTGGATTAACATCTGTACAGATACAGTCAGTAACACAGTGCGCTGGGAGAGAGGGGTTACTGAGTGACAGTGTGAGGGAGCTGGATTAACATCAGTAGAGATACAGTCAGTAACACAGGGCGCTGGGGGGAGAGGGGTTACTGAGTGACAGTGTGAGGGAGCTGGATTAACATCAGTAGAGATACAGTCAGTAACACAGCGCGCTGATGGGAGAGGGGTTACTGAGTGACAGTGTGAGGGAGCTGGATTAACATCAGTAGAGATACAGTTAGTAACACAGGGTGCTGGGGGGAGAGGGGTTACTGAGTGACAGTGTGAGGGAGCTGGATTAACATCAGTAGAGATACAGTCAGTAACACAGGGAGCTGGGGGGAGAGGGGTTACTGAGTGACAGTGTGAGGGAGCTGGATTAACGTTAGTAGAGATACAGTCAGTAACACAGGGCGCTGGGGGGAGAGGGGTTACTGAGTGACATTGTGAGGGAGCTGGATTAACATCAGTTGAGATACAGTCAGTAACACAGGGAGCTGGGAGGAGAGGGGTTACTGAGTGACAGTGTGAGGGAGCTGGATTAACATCAGTAGAGATACAGTCAGTAACACAGGGCGCTGTGGGGAGCGGGGTTACTGAGTGACAGTGTGAGGGAGCTGGATTAACATCAGTAGAGATACAGTCAGTAACACAGTGCGCAGGGGGAGAGGGGTTACTGAGTGACAGTGTGAGGGAGCTGGATTAACATCAGTAGAGATACAGTCAGTAACACAGGGCGCTGGGGGGAGAGGGGTTACTGAGCGACAGTGTGAGGGAGCTGGATTAACATCAGTAGAGATACAGTCAGTAACACAGGGTGCTGGGGGAGAGGGGTTACTGAGTGACAGGGTGTGGGAGCTGGATTAACATCAGTTGAGATACAGTCAGTAACACAGAGTGCTGGGGGAGAGGGGTTACTCATTGACAGTGTGAGGGTGCTGGATTAACATCAGTAGAGATACAGTCAGTAACACAGGGTGCTGGGGGGAGAGGGGTTACTGAGTGACAGTGTGAGGGAGCAGGATTAACATCAGTAGAGCTACAGTCAGTAACACAGGGTGCTGGGGGGAGAGGGGTTACTGAGTGACAGTGTGAGGGAGCTGGATTAACATCAGTAGAGTTACAGTCAGTAACACAGGGTGCTGGGGGGAGAGGGGTTACTGAGTGACAGTGTGAGGGAGCTGGATTAACATCAGTAGAGATACAGTCAGTAACACAGGGCGCTGGGGGGAGAGGGGTTACTGAGTGACAGTGTGAGGGAGCTGGATTAACATCAGTAGAGATACAGTCAGTAACACAGGGCGCTGGGGGGAGAGGGGTTACTGAGTGACAGTGTGAGGGAGCTGGATTAACATCAGTAGAGATACAGTCAGTAACACAGGGCGCTGGGGGGAGAGGGGTTACTGAGTGACAGTGTGAGGGAGCTGGATTAACATCAGTAGAGATACAGTCAGTAACACGGGGTGCTGGGGGGAGAGGGGTTACTGAGTGACAGTGTGAGGGAGCTGGATTAACATCAGTAGAGATACAGTCAGTAACACAGGCGCTGGGGGGTGAGGGGTTACTGAGTGACAATGTGAGGGAGCTGGATTAACATCAGTAGAGATACAGTCAGTACCATAGGGCGCTGGGGGGAGAGGGGTTACTGAGTGACAGTGTGAGGGTGCTGGATTAACATCAGTAGAGATACATCAGTAACACAGGGCGCTGGGGGGAGAGGGGTTACTGAGTGACAGTGTGAGGGAGCTGGATTAACATCAGTAGAGATACAGTCAGTAACACAGGGCGCTGGGGGGAGAAGGGGTACTGAGTGACAGTGTGAGGGAGCTGGATTAACATCAGTAGAGATACAGTCAGTAACACAGGGTGTTGGGGGAGAGGGGTTACTGAGTGACAGTGTGAGGGAGCTGGATTAACATCAGTAGAGATACAGTCAGTAACACTGGGCTCTGGGGGGAGAGGGGTTAATGAGTGACATTGTGATGGAGCTGGATTAACATCAGTAGAGATACAGTCAGTAACACAGGGTGCTGGGAGAGATGGGTTACTGAGTGACAGTGTGAGGGAGCTGGATTAACATCAGTAGAGATACAGTCAGTAACACAGGGTGCTGGGAGAGAGGGGTTACTGAGTGACAGTGTGAGGGAGCTGGATTAACATCAGTAGAGGTACAGACAGTAACACAGGCGCTGGGGGAGAGGCGTTACTGAGTGACACTGTGAGGGAGCTTGATTAACATCAGCAGAGATACAGTCAGTAACACAGGGCGCTGGGGGGAGAGGGGTTACTGAGTGACAGTGTGAGGTAGCTGGATGAACATCAGTAGAGATACAGTCAGTAACACAGGGTGCTGGGGTGAGGGGTTACTGAGTGACAGTGTGAGGGAGCTGGAATAACATCAGTAGAGATACAGTCAGTAACACAGGGTGCTGGGGGAGAGGTGTTACTGAGTGACAGTGTGAGGGAGCTGGATTAACGTCAGTAGAGATACAGTCAGTAACACAGGGCGCTGGGGGAGAGGGGTTACTGAGTGACAGTGTGAGGGAGCTGGATTAACATCAGTAGAGATACAGTCAGTAACACAGGGCGCTGGGGGGTGAGCGTTTACTGAGTGACAGTGTGAGGGAGCTGGATTAACATCAGTAGAGATACAGTCAGTAACACAGGGCGCTGGGGGGAGAGGGGTTACTGAGTGACAGTGTGAGGGAGCTGGATTATCATCAGTAGAGATACAGTCAGTAACACAGCGCTGGGGGAGAGGGGTTACTGAGTGACAGTGTGAGGGAGCTGGATTAACATCAGTAGAGATACAGTCAGTAACACAGGGCGCTGGGGGGAGAGGGGTTACTGAGTGACAGTGTGAGGGAGCTGGATTAACATCAGTGGAGATACAGTCAGTAACACAGGGTGCTGGGGGTGGGGGGTTACTGAGTGACAGTGTGAGGGAGCTGGGTTAACATCAGTCGAGATACGGTCAGTAACGCAGGGCGCTGGGGGGTGAGGGGTTACTGAGTTACAGTGTGAGGGAGCTGGATTAACATCACTAAAGATACAGTCAGTAACACAGGGTGCTGGGGGGAGAGGGGTTACTGAGTGACAGTGTGAGGGAGCTGGATTAACATCACTAGAGATACAATCAGTAACACAGTGCGCTGCGGGGAGAGGGGTTACTGAGTGACAGTGTGAGGCAGCTGGATTAACATCAGTAGAGATACAGTCAGTAAGAGAGGGTGCTGGGGGGAGAGGGGTTACTGAGTGACTGTTTGAGGGAGTTGGATTAACATCAGGAGAGATGGAGTCAGTAACACAGGGCGCTAGGGGGAGAGGGGTTACTGAGTGACAGTTTGAGGGAGCTGGATTAACATCAGTAGAGATACAGTCAGTAACACAGGGCGCTGTGGGGAGAGGGGTTACTGAGTGACAGTGTGAGGGAGCTGGATTAACATCAGTAGAGTTACAGTCAGTAACACAGGGCGCTGGGGGGAGAGGGGTTACTGAGGGACAGTGTGAGGGAGCTGGATTAACATCAGTAGAGATACAGTCAGTAACACAGGGTGCTGGGAGAGATGGGTTACTGAGTGACAGTGTGAGGGAGCTGGATTAACATCAGTAGAGATACAGTCAGTAACACAGGGTGCTGGGAGAGAGGGGTTACTGAGTGACAGTGTGAGGGAGCTGGATTAACATCAGTAGAGATACAGACAGTAACACAGGCGCTGGGGGAGAGGCGTTACTGAGTGACACTGTGAGGGAGCTTGATTAACATCAGCAGAGATACAGTCAGTAACACAGGGCGCTGGGGGGAGAGGGGTTACTGAGTGACAGTGTGAGGTAGCTGGATGAACATCAGTAGAGATACAGTCAGTAACACAGGGTGCTGGGGTGAGGGGTTACTGAGTGACAGTGTGAGGGAGCTGGAATAACATCAGTAGAGATACAGTCAGTAACACAGGGTGCTGGGGGAGAGGTGTTACTGAGTGACAGTGTGAGGGAGCTGGATTAACGTCAGTAGAGATACAGTCAGTAACACAGGGCGCTGGGGGAGAGGGGTTACTGAGTGACAGTGTGAGGGAGCTGGATTAACATCAGTAGAGATACAGTCAGTAACACAGGGCGCTGGGGGGTGAGGGTTTACTGAGTGACAGTGTGAGGGAGCTGGATTAACATCAGTAGAGATACAGTCAGTAACACAGGGCGCTGGGGGGAGAGGGGTTACTGAGTGACAGTGTGAGGGAGCTGGATTATCATCAGTAGAGATACAGTCAGTAACACAGCGCTGGGGGAGAGGGGTTACTGAGTGACAGTGTGAGGGAGCTGGATTAACATCAGTAGAGATACAGTCAGTAACACAGGGCGCTGGGGGGAGAGGGGTTACTGAGTGACAGTGTGAGGGAGCTGGATTAACATCAGTAGAGATACAGTCAGTAATACAGGGCGCTGGGGGGAGAGGGGATACTGAGTGACAGTGTGAGGGAGCTGGATTAACATCAGTGGAGATACAGTCAGTAACACAGGGTGCTGGGGGTGGGGGGTTCCTGAGTGACAGTGTGAGGGAGCTGGGTTAACATCAGTCGAGATACGGTCAGTAACGCAGGGCGCTGGGGGGTGAGGGGTTACTGAGTTACAGTGTGAGGGAGCTGGATTAACATCACTAAAGATACAGTTAGTAACACAGGGTGCTGGGGGGAGAGGGGTTACTGAGTGACAGTGTGAGGGAGCAGAATTAACATCACTAGAGATACAATAAGTAACACAGTGCGCTGCGGGGAGAGGGGTTACTGAGTGACAGTGTGAGGCAGCTGGATTAACATCAGTAGAGATACAGTCAGTAAGAGAGGGTGCTGGGGGGAGAGGGGTTACTGAGTGACTGTTTGAGGGAGTTGGATTAACATCAGGAGAGATGGAGTCAGTAACACAGGGCGCTAGGGGGAGAGGGGTTACTGAGTGACAGTTTGAGGGAGCTGGATTAACATCAGTAGAGATACAGTCAGTAACACAGGGCGCTGGGGGGAGAGGGGTTACTGAGTGACAGTGTGAGGGAGCTGGATTAACATCAGTAGAGTTACAGTCAGTAACACAGGGCGCTGGGGGGAGAGGGGTTACTGAGGGACAGTGTGAGGGAGCTGGATTAACATCAGTAGAGATACAGTCAGTAACACAGGGTGCTGGGAGAGATGGGTTACTGAGTGACAGTGTGAGGGAGCTGGATTAACATCAGTAGAGATACAGTCAGTAACACAGGGTGCTGGGAGAGAGGGGTTACTGAGTGACAGTGTGAGGGAGCTGGATTAACATCAGTAGAGATACAGACAGTAACACAGGCGCTGGGGGAGAGGCGTTACTGAGTGACACTGTGAGGGAGCTTGATTAACATCAGTAGAGATACAGTCAGTAACACAGGGCGCTGGGGGGAGAGGGGTTACTGAGTGACAGTGTGAGGGAGCTGGATTAACATCAGTAGAGATACAGTCAGTAACACGGGGTGCTGGGGGGAGAGGGGTTACTGAGTGACAGTGTGAGGGAGCTGGATTAACATCATTAGAGATACAGTCAGTAACACAGGCGCTGGGGGGTGAGGGGTTACTGAGTGACAATGTGAGGGAGCTGGATTAACATCAGTAGAGATACAGTCAGTAGCATAGGGCGCTGGGGGGAGAGGGGTTACTGAGTGACAGTGTGAGGGTGCTGGATTAACATCAGTAGAGATACATCAGTAACACAGGGCGCTGGGGGGAGAGGGGTTACTGAGTGACAGTGTGAGGGAGCTGGATTAACATCAGTAGAGATACAGTCAGTAACACAGGGCGCTGGGGGGAGAAGGGGTACTGAGTGACAGTGTGAGGGAGCTGGATTAACATCAGTAGAGATACAGTCAGTAACACAGGGTGTTGGGGGAGAGGGGTTACTGAGTGACAGTGTGAGGGAGCTGGATTAACATCAGTAGAGATACAGTCAGTAACACAGGGCGCTGGGCCGAGAGGGGTTACTGAGTGACAGTGTGAGGGAGCTGGATTAACATCAGTAGAGATACAGTCAGTAACACAGGGTGCTGGGGGGAGAGGGGTTAATGAGTGACATTGTGATGGAGCTGGATTAACATCAGTAGAGATACAGTCAGTAACACAGGGCGCTGGAAGGAGAGGGGTTACTGAGTGACAGTGTGAGGGAGCAGGATTATCATCAGTAGAGATACAGTCAGTAACACAGGGAGCTGGGAGGAGAGGGGTTACAGAGTGACAGTGTGAGGGAGCTGGATTAACATCAGTAGAGATACAGTCAGTAACACAGGGCGCTGGGGGGAGAGGGGTTACTGAGTGACAGTGTCAGGGAGCTGGATTAACATCAGTGGAGATACAGTCAGTAACACAGGGTGCTGGGGGTGGGGGGTTACTGAGTGACAGTGTGAGGGAGCTGGGTTAACATCAGTCGAGATACGGTCAGTAACGCAGGGCGCTGGGGGGTGAGGGGTTACTGAGTTACAGTGTGAGGGAGCTGGATTAACATCACTAAAGATACAGTCAGTAACACAGGGTGCTGGGGGGAGAGGGGTTACTGAGTGACAGTGTGAGGGAGCTGGATTAACATCACTAGAGATACAATCAGTAACACAGTGCGCTGCGGGGAGAGGGGTTACTGAGTGACAGTGTGAGGCAGCTGGATTAACATCAGTAGAGATACAGTCAGTAAGAGAGGGTGCTGGGGGGAGAGGGGTTACTGAGTGACTGTTTGAGGGAGTTGGATTAACATCAGGAGAGATGGAGTCAGTAACACAGGGCGCTAGGGGGAGAGGGGTTACTGAGGGACAGTGTGAGGGAGCTGGATTAACATCAGTAGAGATACAGTCAGTAACACAGGGTGCTGGGAGAGAGGGGTTACTGAGTGACAGTGTGAGGGAGCTGGATTAACATCAGTAGAGATACAGACAGTAACACAGGCGCTGGGGGAGAGGCGTTACTGAGTGACACTGTGAGGGAGCTTGATTAACATCAGCAGAGATACAGTCAGTAACACAGGGCGCTGGGGGGAGAGGGGTTACTGAGTGACAGTGTGAGGTAGCTGGATGAACATCAGTAGAGATACAGTCAGTAACACAGGGTGCTGGGGTGAGGGGTTACTGAGTGACAGTGTGAGGGAGCTGGAATAACATCAGTAGAGATACAGTCAGTAACACAGGGTGCTGGGGGAGAGGTGTTACTGAGTGACAGTGTGAGGGAGCTGGATTAACGTCAGTAGAGATACAGTCAGTAACACAGGGCGCTGGGGGAGAGGGGTTACTGAGTGACAGTGTGAGGGAGCTGGATTAACATCAGTAGAGATACAGTCAGTAACACAGGGCGCTGGGGGGAGAGGGTTTACTGAGTGACAGTGTGAGGTAGCTGGATTAACATCAGTAAAGATACAGTCAGTAACACAGGGCGCTGGGGGGAGAGGGGTTACTGAGTGACAGTGTGAGGGAGCTGGATTATCATCAGTAGAGATACAGTCAGTAACACAGGGCTGGGGGAGAGGGGTTACTGAGTGACAGTGTGAGGGAGCTGGATTAACATCAGTAGAGATACAGTCAGTAACACAGGGCGCTGGGGGGAGAGGGGTTACTGAGTGACAGTGTGAGGGAGCTGGATTAACATCAGTAGAGATACAGTCAGTAATACAGGGCGCTGGGGGGAGAGGGGATACTGAGTGACAGTGTGAGGCAGCTGGATTAACATCAGTGGAGATACAGTCAGTAACACAGGGTGCTGGGGGTGGGGGGTTACTGAGTGACAGTGTGAGGGAGCTGGGTTAACATCAGTCGAGATACGGTCAGTAACGCAGGGCGCTGGGGGGTGAGGGGTTACTGAGTTACAGTGTGAGGGAGCTGGATTAACATCACTAAAGATACAGTCAGTAACACAGGGTGCTGGGGGGAGAGGGGTTACTGAGTGACAGTGTGAGGGAGCAGAATTAACATCACTAGAGATACAATCAGTAACACAGTGCGCTGCGGGGAGAGGGGTTACTGAGTGACAGTGTGAGGCAGCTGGATTAACATCAGTAGAGATACAGTCAGTAAGAGAGGGTGCTGGGGGGAGAGGGGTTACTGAGTGACTGTATGAGGGAGTTGGATTAACATCAGGAGAGATGGAGTCAGTAACACAGGGCGCTAGGGGGAGAGGGGTTACTGAGTGACAGTTTGAGGGAGCTGGATTAACATCAGTAGAGATACAGTCAGTAACACAGGGCGCTGGGGGGAGAGGGGTTACTGAGTGACAGTGTGAGGGAGCTGGATTAACATCAGTAGAGTTACAGTCAGTAACACAGGGCGCTGGGGGGAGAGGGGTTACTGAGGGACAGTGTGAGGGAGCTGGATTAACATCAGTAGAGATACAGTCAGTAACACAGGGTGCTGGGAGAGATGGGTTACTGAGTGACAGTGTGAGGGAGCTGGATTAACATCAGTAGAGATACAGTCAGTAACACAGGGTGCTGGGAGAGAGGGGTTACTGAGTGACAGTGTGAGGGAGCTGGATTAACATCAGTAGAGATACAGACAGTAACACAGGCGCTGGGGGAGAGGCGTTACTGAGTGACACTGTGAGGGAGCTTGATTAACATCAGTAGAGATACAGTCAGTAACACAGGGCGCTGGGGGGAGAGGGGTTACTGAGTGACAGTGTGAGGGAGCTGGATTAACATCAGTAGAGATACAGTCAGTAACACGGGGTGCTGGGGGGAGAGGGGTTACTGAGTGACAGTGTGAGGGAGCTGGATTAACATCAGTAGAGATACAGTCAGTAACACAGGCGCTGGGGGGTGAGGGGTTACTGAGTGACAATGTGAGGGAGCTGGATTAACATCAGTAGAGATACAGTCAGTACCATAGGGCGCTGGGGGGAGAGGGGTTACTGAGTGACAGTGTGAGGGTGCTGGATTAACATCAGTAGAGATACATCAGTAACACAGGGCGCTGGGGGGAGAGGGGTTACTGAGTGACAGTGTGAGGGAGCTGGATTAACATCAGTAGAGATACAGTCAGTAACACAGGGCGCTGGGGGGAGAAGGGGTACTGAGTGACAGTGTGAGGCAGCTGGATTAACATCAGTAGAGATACAGTCAGTAAGAGAGGGTGCTGGGGGGAGAGGGGTTACTGAGTGAATGTTTGAGGGAGTTGGATTAACATCAGGAGAGATGGAGTCAGTAACACAGGGCGCTAGGGGGAGAGGGGTTACTGAGGGACAGTGTGAGGGAGCTGGATTAACATCAGTAGAGATACAGTCAGTAACACAGGGTGCTGGGAGAGATGGGTTACTGAGTGACAGTGTGAGGGAGCTGGATTAACATCAGTAGAGATACAGTCAGTAACACAGGGTGCTGGGAGAGAGGGGTTACTGAGTGACAGTGTGAGGGAGCTGGATTAACATCAGTAGAGATACAGACAGTAACACAGGCGCTGGGGGAGAGGCGTTACTGAGTGACACTGTGAGGGAGCTTGATTAACATCAGTAGAGATACAGTCAGTAACACAGGGCGCTGGGGGGAGAGGGGTTACTGAGTGACAGTGTGAGGGAGCTGGATTATCATCAGTAGAGATACAGTCAGTAACACAGCGCTGGGGGAGAGGGGTTACTGAGTGACAGTGTGAGGGAGCTGGATTAACATCAGTAGAGATACAGTCAGTAACACAGGGCGCTGGGGGGAGAGGGGTTACTGAGTGACAGTGTGAGGGAGCTGGATTAACATCAGTAGAGATACAGTCAGTAATACAGGGCGCTGGGGGGAGAGGGGATACTGAGTGACAGTGTGAGGCAGCTGGATTAACATCAGTGGAGATACAGTCAGTAACACAGGGTGCTGGGGGTGGGGGGTTACTGAGTGACAGTGTGAGGGAGCTGGGTTAACATCAGTCGAGATACGGTCAGTAACGCAGGGCGCTGGGGGGTGAGGGGTTACTGAGTTACAGTGTGAGGGAGCTGGATTAACATCACTAAAGATACAGTCAGTAACACAGGGTGCTGGGGGGAGAGGGGTTACTGAGTGACAGTGTGAGGGAGCAGAATTAACATCACTAGAGATACAATCAGTAACACAGTGCGCTGCGGGGAGAGGGGTTACTGAGTGACAGTGTGAGGCAGCTGGATTAACATCAGTAGAGATACAGTCAGTAACACAGGGCGCTGGGGGGAGAGGGGTTACTGAGTGACAGTGTGAGGGAGCTGGATTAACATCAGTAGAGATACAGTCAGTAACACGGGGTGCTGGGGGGAGAGGGGTTACTGAGTGACAGTGTGAGGGAGCTGGATTAACATCAGTAGAGATACAGTCAGTAACACAGGCGCTGGGGGGTGAGGGGTTACTGAGTGACAATGTGAGGGAGCTGGATTAACATCAGTAGAGATACAGTCAGTACCATAGGGCGCTGTGGGGAGAGGGGTTACTGAGTGACAGTGTGAGGGAGCTGGATTAACATCAGTAGAGATACATCAGTAACACAGGGCGCTGGGGGGAGAGGGGTTACTGAGTGACAGTGTGAGGGAGCTGGATTAACATCAGTAGAGATACAGTCAGTAACACAGGGCGCTGGGGGGAGAAGGGGTACTGAGTGACTGTGTGAGGGAGCTGGATTAACATCAGTAGAGATACAGTCAGTAACACAGGGTGTTGGGGGAGAGGGGTTACTGAGTGACAGTGTGAGGGAGCTGGATTAACATCAGTAGAGATACAGTCAGTAACACTGGGCTCTGGGGGGAGAGGGGTTAATGAGTGACATTGTGATGGAGCTGGATTAACATCAGTAGAGATACAGTCAGTAACACAGGGCGCTGGAAGGAGAGGGGTTACTGAGTGACAGTGTGAGGGAGCAGGATTATCATCAGTAGAGATACAGTCAGTAACACAGCGCTGGGGGAGAGGGGTTACTGAGTGACAGTGTGAGGGAGCTGGATTAACATCAGTAGAGATACAGTCAGTAACACAGGGCGCTGGGGGGAGAGGGGTTACTGAGTGACAGTGTGAGGGAGCTGGATTAACATCAGTGGAGATACAGTCAGTAACACAGGGTGCTGGGGGTGGGGGGTTACTGAGTGACAGTGTGAGGGAGCTGGGTTAACATCAGTCGAGATACGGTCAGTAACGCAGGGCGCTGGGGGGTGAGGGGTTACTGAGTTACAGTGTGAGGGAGCTGGATTAACATCACTAAAGATACAGTCAGTAACACAGGGTGCTGGGGGGAGAGGGGTTCCTGAGTGACAGTGTGAGGGAGCTGGATTAACATCACTAGAGATACAATCAGTAACACAGTGCGCTGCGGGGAGAGGGGTTACTGAGTGACAGTGTGAGGCAGCTGGATTAACATCAGTAGAGATACAGTCAGTAAGAGAGGGTGCTGGGGGGAGAGGGGTTACTGAGTGACTGTTTGAGGGAGTTGGATTAACATCAGGAGAGATGGAGTCAGTAACACAGGGCGCTAGGGGGAGAGGGGTTACTGAGGGACAGTGTGAGGGAGCTGGATTAACATCAGTAGAGATACAGTCAGTAACACAGGGTGCTGGGAGAGATGGGTTACTGAGTGACAGTGTGAGGGAGCTGGATTAACATCAGTAGAGATACAGTCAGTAATACAGGGCGCTGGGAGGAGAGGGGATACTGAGCGACAGTGTGAGGCAGCTGGATTAACATCAGTGGAGATACAGTCAGTAACACAGGGTGCTGGGGGTGGGGGGTTACTGAGTGACAGTGTGAGGGAGCTGGGTTAACATCAGTCGAGATACGGTCAGTAACGCAGGGCGCTGGGGGGTGAGGGGTTACTGAGTTACAGTGTGAGGGAGCTGGATTAACATCACTAAAGATACAGTCAGTAACACAGGGTGCTGGGGGGAGAGGGGTTACTGAGTGACAGTGTGAGGGAGCAGAATTAACATCACTAGAGATACAATCAGTAACAGAGTGCGCTGCGGGGAGAGGGGTTACTGAGTGACAGTGTGAGGCAGCTGGATTAACATCAGTAGAGATACAGTCAGTAAGAGAGGGTGCTGGGGGGAGAGGGGTTACTGAGTGACTGTTTGAGGGAGTTGGATTAACATCAGGAGAGATGGAGTCAGTAACACAGGGCGCTAGGGGGAGAGGGGTTACTGAGTGACAGTTTGAGGGAGCTGGATTAACATCAGTAGAGATACAGTCAGTAACACAGGGCGCTGGGGGTAGAGGGGTTACTGAGTGACAGTGTGAGGGAGCTGGATTAACATCAGTAGAGATACAGTCAGTAACACAGGGTGCTGGGAGAGATGGGTTACTGAGTGACAGTGTGAGGGAGCTGGATTAACATCAGTAGAGATACAGTCAGTAACACAGGGTGCTGGGAGAGAGGGGTTACTGAGTGACAGTGTGAGGGAGCTGGATTAACATCAGTAGAGATACAGACAGTAACACAGGCGCTGGGGGAGAGGCGTTACTGAGTGATACTGTGAGGGAGCTTGATTAACATCAGTAGAGATACAGTCAGTAACACAGGGCGCTGGGGGGAGAGGGGTTACTGAGTGACAGTGTGAGGGAGCTGGATTAACATCAGTAGAGATACAGTCAGTAACACGGGGTGCTGGGGGGAGAGGGGTTACTGAGTGACAGTGTGAGGGAGCTGGATTAACATCAGTAGAGATACAGTCAGTAACACAGGCGCTGGGGGGTGAGGGGTTACTGAGTGACAATGTGAGGGAGCTGGATTAACATCAGTAGAGATACAGTCAGTAACACAGGGTGTTGGGGGAGAGGGGTTACTGAGTGACAGTGTGAGGGAGCTGGATTAACATCAGTAGAGATACAGTCAGTAACACAGGGCGCAGGAAGGAGAGGGGTTACTGAGTGACAGTGTGAGGGAGCTGGATTAACATCAGTAGAGATACAGTCAGTAACACAGGGTGTTGGGGGAGAGGGGTTACTGAGTGACAGTGTGAGGGAGCTGGATTAACATCAGTAGAGATACAGTCAGTAACACTGGGCTCTGGGGGGAGAGGGGTTAATGAGTGACATTGTGATGGAGCTGGATTAACATCAGTAGAGATACAGTCAGTAACACAGGGCCCTGGAAGGAGATGGGTTACTGAGTGACAGTGTGAGGGAGCAGGATTATCATCAGTAGAGATACAGTCAGTAACACAGCGCTGGGGGAGAGGGGTTACTGAGTGACAGTGTGAGGGAGCTGGATTAACATCAGTAGAGATACAGTCAGTAACACAGGGCGCTGGGGGGAGAGGGGTTACTGAGTGACAGTGTGAGGGAGCTGGATTAACATCAGTGGAGATACAGTCAGTAACACAGGGTGCTGGGGGTGGGGGGTTACTGAGTGACAGTGTGAGGGAGCTGGGTTAACATCAGTCGAGATACGGTCAGTAACGCAGGGCGCTGGGGGGTGAGGGGTTACTGAGTTACAGTGTGAGGGAGCTGGATTAACATCACTAAAGATACAGTCAGTAACACAGGGTGCTGGGGGGAGAGGGGTTCCTGAGTGACAGTGTGAGGGAGCTGGATTAACATCACTAGAGATACAATCAGTAACACAGTGCGCTGCGGGGAGAGGGGTTCCTGAGTGACAGTGTGAGGCAGCTGGATTAACATCAGTAGAGATACAGTCAGTAAGAGAGGGTGCTGGGGGGAGAGGGGTTACTGAGTGACTGTTTGAGGGAGTTGGATTAACATCAGGAGAGATGGAGTCAGTAACACAGGGCGCTAGGGGGAGAGGGGTTACTGAGGGACAGTGTGAGGGAGCTGGATTAACATCAGTAGAGATACAGTCAGTAACACAGGGTGCTGGGAGAGATGGGTTACTGAGTGACAGTGTGAGGGAGCTGGATTAACATCAGTAGAGATACAGTCAGTAATACAGGGCGCTGGGAGGAGAGGGGATACTGAGTGACAGTGTGAGGCAGCTGGATTAACATCAGTGGAGATACAGTCAGTAACACAGGGTGCTGGGGGTGGGGGGTTACTGAGTGACAGTGTGAGGGAGCTGGGTTAACATCAGTCGAGATACGGTCAGTAACGCAGGGCGCTGGGGGGTGAGGGGTTACTGAGTTACAGTGTGAGGGAGCTGGATTAACATCACTAAAGATACAGTCAGTAACACAGGGTGCTGGGGGGAGAGGGGTTACTGAGTGACAGTGTGAGGGAGCAGAATTAACATCACTAGAGATACAATCAGTAACACAGTGCGCTGCGGGGAGAGGGGTTACTGAGTGACAGTGTGAGGCAGCTGGATTAACATCAGTAGAGATACAGTCAGTAAGAGAGGGTGCTGGGGGGAGAGGGGTTACTGAGTGACTGTTTGAGGGAGTTGGATTAACATCAGGAGAGATGGAGTCAGTAACACAGGGCGCTAGGGGGAGAGGGGTTACTGAGTGACAGTTTGAGGGAGCTGGATTAACATCAGTAGAGATACAGTCAGTAACACAGGGCGCTGGGGGTAGAGGGGTTACTGAGTGACAGTGTGAGGGAGCTGGATTAACATCAGTAGAGATACAGTCAGTAACACAGGGTGCTGGGAGAGATGGGTTACTGAGTGACAGTGTGAGGGAGCTGGATTAACATCAGTAGAGATACAGTCAGTAACACAGGGTGCTGGGAGAGAGGGGTTACTGAGTGACAGTGTGAGGGAGCTGGATTAACATCAGTAGAGATACAGACAGTAACACAGGCGCTGGGGGAGAGGCGTTACTGAGTGACACTGTGAGGGAGCTTGATTAACATCAGTAGAGATACAGTCAGTAACACAGGGCGCTGGGGGGAGAGGGGTTACTGAGTGACAGTGTGAGGGAGCTGGATTAACATCAGTAGAGATACAGTCAGTAACACGGGGTGCTGGGGGGAGAGGGGTTACTGAGTGACAGTGTGAGGGAGCTGGATTAACATCAGTAGAGATACAGTCAGTAACACAGGCGCTGGGGGGTGAGGGGTTACTGAGTGACAATGTGAGGGAGCTGGATTAACATCAGTAGAGATACAGTCAGTACCATAGGGCGCTGGGGGGAGAGGGGTTACTGAGTGACAGTGTGAGGGTGCTGGATTATCATCAGTAGAGATACAGTCAGTAACACAGCGCTGGGGGAGAGGGGTTACTGAGTGACAGTGTGAGGGAGCTGGATTAACATCAGTAGAGATACAGTCAGTAACACAGGGCGCTGGGGGGAGAGGGGTTACTGAGTGACAGTGTGAGGGAGCTGGATTAACATCAGTAGAGATACAGTCAGTAATACAGGGCGCTGGGGGGAGAGGGGATACTGAGTGACAGTGTGAGGCAGCTGGATTAACATCAGTGGAGATACAGTCAGTAACACAGGGTGCTGGGGGTGGGGGGTTACTGAGTGACAGTGTGAGGGAGCTGGGTTAACATCAGTCGAGATACGGTCAGTAACGCAGGGCGCTGGGGGGTGAGGGGTTACTGAGTTACAGTGTGAGGGAGCTGGATTAACATCACTAAAGATACAGTCAGTAACACAGGGTGCTGGGGGGAGAGGGGTTACTGAGTGACAGTGTGAGGGAGCAGAATTAACATCACTAGAGATACAATCAGTAACACAGTGCGCTGCGGGGAGAGGGGTTACTGAGTGACAGTGTGAGGGAGCTGGATTAACATCAGTAGAGATACAGTCAGTAAGAGAGGGTGCTGGGGGGAGAGGGGTTACTGAGTGACTGTTTGAGGGAGTTGGATTAACATCAGGAGAGATGGAGTCAGTAACACAGGGCGCTAGGGGGAGAGGGGTTACTGAGTGACAGTTTGAGGGAGCTGGATTAACATCAGTAGAGATACAGTCAGTAACACAGGGCGCTGGGGGGAGAGGGGTTACTGAGTGACAGTGTGAGGGAGCTGGATTAACATCAGTAGAGTTACAGTCAGTAACACAGGGCGCTGGGGGGAGAGGGGTTACTGAGGGACAGTGTGAGGGAGCTGGATTAACATCAGTAGAGATACAGTCAGTAACACAGGGTGCTGGGAGAGATGGGTTACTGAGTGACAGTGTGAGGGAGCTGGATTAACATCAGTAGAGATACAGTCAGTAACACAGGGTGCTGGGAGAGAGGGGTTACTGAGTGACAGTGTGGGGGAGCTGGATTAACATCAGTAGAGATACAGACAGTAACACAGGCGCTGGGGGAGAGGCGTTACTGAGTGACACTGTGAGGGAGCTTGATTAACATCAGTAGAGATACAGTCAGTAACACAGGGCGCTGGGGGGAGAGGGGTTACTGAGTGACAGTGTGAGGGAGCTGGATTAACATCAGTAGAGATACAGTCAGTAACACAGGGCGCTGGGGGGAGAGGGGTTACTGAGTGACAGTGTGAGGGAGCTGGATTAACATCAGTAGAGTTACAGTCAGTAACACAGGGCGCTGGGGGGAGAGGGGTTACTGAGGGACAGTGTGAGGGAGCTGGATTAACATCAGTAGAGATACAGTCAGTAACACAGGGTGCTGGGAGAGATGGGTTACTGAGTGACAGTGTGAGGGAGCTGGATTAACATCAGTAGAGATACAGTCAGTAACACAGGGTGCTGGGAGAGAGGGGTTACTGAGTGACAGTGTGAGGGAGCTGGATTAACATCAGTAGAGATACAGACAGTAACACAGGCGCTGGGGGAGAGGCGTTACTGAGTGACACTGTGAGGGAGCTTGATTAACATCAGTAGAGATACAGTCAGTAACACAGGGCGCTGGGGGGAGAGGGGTTACTGAGTGACAGTGTGAGGGAGCTGGATTAACATCAGTAGAGATACAGTCAGTAACACGGGGTGCTGGGGGGAGAGGGGTTACTGAGTGACAGTGTGAGGGAGCTGGATTAACATCAGTAGAGATACAGTCAGTAACACAGGCGCTGGGGGGTGAGGGGTTACTGAGTGACAATGTGAGGGAGCTGGATTAACATCAGTAGAGATACAGTCAGTACCTTAGGGCGCTGGGGGGAGAGGGGTTACTGAGTGACAGTGTGAGGGTGCTGGATTATCATCAGTAGAGATACAGTCAGTAACACAGCGCTGGGGGAGAGGGGTTACTGAGTGACAGTGTGAGGGAGCTGGATTAACATCAGTAGAGATACAGTCAGTAACACAGGGCGCTGGGGGGAGAGGGGTTACTGAGTGACAGTGTGAGGGAGCTGGATTAACATCAGTAGAGATACAGTCAGTAATACAGGGCGCTGGGGGGAGAGGGGATACTGAGTGACAGTGTGAGGCAGCTGGATTAACATCAGTGGAGATACAGTCAGTAACACAGGGTGCTGGGGGTGGGGGGTTACTGAGTGACAGTGTGAGGGAGCTGGGTTAACATCAGTCGAGATACGGTCAGTAACGCAGGGCGCTGGGGGGTGAGGGGTTACTGAGTTACAGTGTGAGGGAGCTGGATTAACATCACTAAAGATACAGTCAGTAACACAGGGTGCTGGGGGGAGAGGGGTTACTGAGTGACAGTGTGAGGGAGCAGAATTAACATCACTAGAGATACAATCAGTAACACAGTGCGCTGCGGGGAGAGGGGTTACTGAGTGACAGTGTGAGGCAGCTGGATTAACATCAGTAGAGATACAGTCAGTAAGAGAGGGTGCTGGGGGGAGAGGGGTTACTGAGTGACTGTTTGAGGGAGTTGGATTAACATCAGGAGAGATGGAGTCAGTAACACAGGGCGCTAGGGGGAGAGGGGTTACTGAGTGACAGTTTGAGGGAGCTGGATTAACATCAGTAGAGATACAGTCAGTAACACAGGGCGCTGGGGGGAGAGGGGTTACTGAGTGACAGTGTGAGGGAGCTGGATTAACATCAGTAGAGTTACAGTCAGTAACACAGGGCGCTGGGTGGAGAGGGGTTACTGAGGGACAGTGTGAGGGAGCTGGATTAACATCAGTAGAGATACAGTCAGTAACACAGGCTGCTGGGAGAGATGGGTTACTGAGTGACAGTGTGAGGGAGCTGGATTAACATCAGTAGAGATACAGTCAGTAACACAGGGTGCTGGGAGAGAGGGGTTACTGAGTGACAGTGTGAGGGAGCTGGATTAACATCAGTAGAGATACAGACAGTAACACAGGCGCTGGGGGAGAGGCGTTACTGAGTGACACTGTGAGGGAGCTTGATTAACATCAGTAGAGATACAGTCAGTAACACAGGGCGCTGGGGGGAGAGGGGTTACTGAGTGACAGTGTGAGGGAGCTGGATTAACATCAGTAGAGATACAGTCAGTAACACAGGGCGCTGGGGGGAGAGGGGTTACTGAGTGACAGTGTGAGGGAGCTGGATTAACATCAGTAGAGATACAGTCAGTAACACAGGGCGCTGGGGGGAGAGGGGTTACTGAGTGACAGTGTGAGGGAGCTGGATTAACATCAGTAGAGATACAGTCAGTAATACAGGGCGCTGGGGGGAGAGGGGATACTGAGTGACAGTGTGAGGCAGCTGGATTAACATCAGTGGAGATACAGTCAGTAACACAGGGTGCTGGGGGTGGGGGGTTACTGAGTGACAGTGTGAGGGAGCTGGGTTAACATCAGTCGAGATACGGTCAGTAACGCAGGGCGCTGGGGGGTGAGGGGTTACTGAGTTACAGTGTGAGGGAGCTGGATTAACATCACTAAAGATACAGTCAGTAACACAGGGTGCTGGGGGGAGAGGGGTTACTGAGTGACAGTGTGAGGGAGCAGAATTAACATCACTAGAGATACAATCAGTAACACAGTGCGCTGCGGGGAGAGGGGTTACTGAGTGACAGTGTGAGGCAGCTGGATTAACATCAGTAGAGATACAGTCAGTAACACAGGGCGCTGGGGGGAGAGGGGTTACTGAGTGACAGTGTGAGGGAGCTGGATTAACATCAGTAGAGATACAGTCAGTAACACGGGGTGCTGGGGGGAGAGGGGTTACTGAGTGACAGTGTGAGGGAGCTGGATTAACATCAGTAGAGATACAGTCAGTAACACAGGCGCTGGGGGGTGAGGGGTTACTGAGTGACAATGTGAGGGAGCTGGATTAACATCAGTAGAGATACAGTCAGTACCATAGGGCGCTGTGGGGAGAGGGGTTACTGAGTGACAGTGTGAGGGAGCTGGATTAACATCAGTAGAGATACATCAGTAACACAGGGCGCTGGGGGGAGAGGGGTTACTGAGTGACAGTGTGAGGGAGCTGGATTAACATCAGTAGAGATACAGTCAGTAACACAGGGCGCTGGGGGGAGAAGGGGTACTGAGTGACTGTGTGAGGGAGCTGGATTAACATCAGTAGAGATACAGTCAGTAACACAGGGTGTTGGGGGAGAGGGGTTACTGAGTGACAGTGTGAGGGAGCTGGATTAACATCAGTAGAGATACAGTCAGTAACACTGGGCTCTGGGGGGAGAGGGGTTAATGAGTGACATTGTGATGGAGCTGGATTAACATCAGTAGAGATACAGTCAGTAACACAGGGCGCTGGAAGGAGAGGGGTTACTGAGTGACAGTGTGAGGGAGCAGGATTATCATCAGTAGAGATACAGTCAGTAACACAGCGCTGGGGGAGAGGGGTTACTGAGTGACAGTGTGAGGGAGCTGGATTAACATCAGTAGAGATACAGTCAGTAACACAGGGCGCTGGGGGGAGAGGGGTTACTGAGTGACAGTGTGAGGGAGCTGGATTAACATCAGTGGAGATACAGTCAGTAACACAGGGTGCTGGGGGTGGGGGGTTACTGAGTGACAGTGTGAGGGAGCTGGGTTAACATCAGTCGAGATACGGTCAGTAACGCAGGGCGCTGGGGGGTGAGGGGTTACTGAGTTACAGTGTGAGGGAGCTGGATTAACATCACTAAAGATACAGTCAGTAACACAGGGTGCTGGGGGGAGAGAGGTTCCTGAGTGACAGTGTGAGGCAGCTGGATTAACATCAGTAGAGATACAGTCAGTAAGAGAGGGTGCTGGGGGGAGAGGGGTTACTGAGTGACTGTTTGAGGGAGTTGGATTAACATCAGGAGAGATGGAGTCAGTAACACAGGGCGCTAGGGGGAGAGGGGTTACTGAGGGACAGTGTGAGGGAGCTGGATTAACATCAGTAGAGATACAGTCAGTAACACAGGGTGCTGGGAGAGATGGGTTACTGAGTGACAGTGTGAGGGAGCTGGATTAACATCAGTAGAGATACAGTCAGTAATACAGGGCGCTGGGAGGAGAGGGGATACTGAGTGACAGTGTGAGGCAGCTGGATTAACATCAGTGGAGATACAGTCAGTAACACAGGGTGCTGGGGGTGGGGGGTTACTGAGTGACAGTGTGAGGGAGCTGGGTTAACATCAGTCGAGATACGGTCAGTAACGCAGGGCGCTGGGGGGTGAGGGGTTACTGAGTTACAGTGTGAGGGAGCTGGATTAACATCACTAAAGATACAGTCAGTAACACAGGGTGCTGGGGGGAGAGGGGTTACTGAGTGACAGTGTGAGGGAGCAGAATTAACATCACTAGAGATACAATCAGTAACACAGTGCGCTGCGGGGAGAGGGGTTACTGAGTGACAGTGTGAGGCAGCTGGATTAACATCAGTAGAGATACAGTCAGTAAGAGAGGGTGCTGGGGGGAGAGGGGTTACTGAGTGACTGTTTGAGGGAGTTGGATTAACATCAGGAGAGATGGAGTCAGTAACACAGGGCGCTAGGGGGAGAGGGGTTACTGAGTGACAGTTTGAGGGAGCTGGATTAACATCAGTAGAGATACTGTCAGTAACACAGGGCGCTGGGGGTAGAGGGGTTACTGAGTGACAGTGTGAGGGAGCTGGATTAACATCAGTAGAGATACAGTCAGTAACACAGGGTGCTGGGAGAGATGGGTTACTGAGTGACAGTGTGAGGGAGCTGGATTAACATCAGTAGAGATACAGTCAGTAACACAGGGTGCTGGGAGAGAGGGGTTACTGAGTGACAGTGTGAGGGAGCTGGATTAACATCAGTAGAGATACAGACAGTAACACAGGCGCTGGGGGAGAGGCGTTACTGAGTGACACTGTGAGGGAGCTTGATTAACATCAGTAGAGATACAGTCAGTAACACAGGGCGCTGGGGGGAGAGGGGTTACTGAGTGACAGTGTGAGGGAGCTGGATTAACATCAGTAGAGATACAGTCAGTAACACGGGGTGCTGGGGGGAGAGGGGTTACTGAGTGACAGTGTGAGGGAGCTGGATTAACATCAGTAGAGATACAGTCAGTAACACAGGCGCTGGGGGGTGAGGGGTTACTGAGTGACAATGTGAGGGAGCTGGATTAACATCAGTAGAGATACAGTCAGTAACACAGGGTGTTGGGGGAGAGGGGTTACTGAGTGACAGTGTGAGGGAGCTGGATTAACATCAGTAGAGATACAGTCAGTAACACAGGGCGCTGGAAGGAGAGGGGTTACTGAGTGACAGTGTGAGGGAGCTGGATTAACATCAGTAGAGATACAGTCAGTAACACAGGGTGTTGGGGGAGAGGGGTTACTGAGTGACAGTGTGAGGGAGCTGGATTAACATCAGTAGAGATACAGTCAGTAACACTGGGCTCTGGGGGGAGAGGGGTTAATGAGTGACATTGTGATGGAGCTGGATTAACATCAGTAGAGATACAGTCAGTAACACAGGGCCCTGGAAGGAGAGGGGTTACTGAGTGACAGTGTGAGGGAGCAGGATTATCATCAGTAGAGATACAGTCAGTAACACAGCGCTGGGGGAGAGGGGTTACTGAGTGACAGTGTGAGGGAGCTGGATTAACATCAGTAGAGATACAGTCAGTAACACAGGGCGCTGGGGGGAGAGGGGTTACTGAGTGACAGTGTGAGGGAGCTGGATTAACATCAGTGGAGATACAGTCAGTAACACAGGGTGCTGGGGGTGGGGGGTTACTGAGTGACAGTGTGAGGGAGCTGGGTTAACATCAGTCGAGATACGGTCAGTAACGCAGGGCGCTGGGGGGTGAGGGGTTACTGAGTTACAGTGTGAGGGAGCTGGATTAACATCACTAAAGATACAGTCAGTAACACAGGGTGCTGGGGGGAGAGGGGTTCCTGAGTGACAGTGTGAGGGAGCTGGATTAACATCACTAGAGATACAATCAGTAACACAGTGCGCTGCGGGGAGAGGGGTTACTGAGTGACAGTGTGAGGCAGCTGGATTAACATCAGTAGAGATACAGTCAGTAAGAGAGGGTGCTGGGGGGAGAGGGGTTACTGAGTGACTGTTTGAGGGAGTTGGATTAACATCAGGAGAGATGGAGTCAGTAACACAGGGCGCTAGGGGGAGAGGGGTTACTGAGGGACAGTGTGAGGGAGCTGGATTAACATCAGTAGAGATACAGTCAGTAACACAGGGTGCTGGGAGAGATGGGTTACTGAGTGACAGTGTGAGGGAGCTGGATTAACATCAGTAGAGATACAGTCAGTAATACAGGGCGCTGGGAGGAGAGGGGATACTGAGTGACAGTGTGAGGCAGCTGGATTAACATCAGTGGAGATACAGTCAGTAACACAGGGTGCTGGGGGTGGGGGGTTACTGAGTGACAGTGTGAGGGAGCTGGGTTAACATCAGTCGAGATACGGTCAGTAACGCAGGGCGCTGGGGGGTGAGGGGTTACTGAGTTACAGTGTGAGGGAGCTGGATTAACATCACTAAAGATACAGTCAGTAACACAGGGTGCTGGGGGGAGAGGGGTTACTGAGTGACAGTGTGAGGGAGCAGAATTAACATCACTAGAGATACAATCAGTAACACAGTGCGCTGCGGGGAGAGGGGTTACTGAGTGACAGTGTGAGGCAGCTGGATTAACATCAGTAGAGATACAGTCAGTAAGAGAGGGTGCTGGGGGGAGAGGGGTTACTGAGTGACTGTTTGAGGGAGTTGGATTAACATCAGGAGAGATGGAGTCAGTAACACAGGGCGCTAGGGGGAGAGGGGTTACTGAGTGACAGTTTGAGGGAGCTGGATTAACATCAGTAGAGATACAGTCAGTAACACAGGGCGCTGGGGGTAGAGGGGTTACTGAGTGACAGTGTGAGGGAGCTGGATTAACATCAGTAGAGATACAGTCAGTAACACAGGGTGCTGGGAGAGATGGGTTACTGAGTGACAGTGTGAGGGAGCTGGATTAACATCAGTAGAGATACAGTCAGTAACACAGGGTGCTGGGAGAGAGGGGTTACTGAGTGACAGTGTGAGGGAGCTGGATTAACATCAGTAGAGATACAGACAGTAACACAGGCGCTGGGGGAGAGGCGTTACTGAGTGACACTGTGAGGGAGCTTGATTAACATCAGTAGAGATACAGTCAGTAACACAGGGCGCTGGGGGGAGAGGGGTTACTGAGTGACAGTGTGAGGGAGCTGGATTAACATCAGTAGAGATACAGTCAGTAACACGGGGTGCTGGGGGGAGAGGGGTTACTGAGTGACAGTGTGAGGGAGCTGGATTAACATCAGTAGAGATACAGTCAGTAACACAGGCGCTGGGGGGTGAGGGGTTACTGAGTGACAATGTGAGGGAGCTGGATTAACATCAGTAGAGATACAGTCAGTACCATAGGGCGCTGGGGGGAGAGGGGTTACTGAGTGACAGTGTGAGGGTGCTGGATTATCATCAGTAGAGATACAGTCAGTAACACAGCGCTGGGGGAGAGGGGTTACTGAGTGACAGTGTGAGGGAGCTGGATTAACATCAGTAGAGATACAGTCAGTAACACAGGGCGCTGGGGGGAGAGGGGTTACTGAGTGACAGTGTGAGGGAGCTGGATTAACATCAGTAGAGATACAGTCAGTAATACAGGGCGCTGGGGGGAGAGGGGATACTGAGTGACAGTGTGAGGCAGCTGGATTAACATCAGTGGAGATACAGTCAGTAACACAGGGCGCTGGGGGTGGGGGGTTACTGAGTGACAGTGTGAGGGAGCTGGGTTAACATCAGTCGAGATACGGTCAGTAACGCAGGGCGCTGGGGGGTGAGGGGTTACTGAGTTACAGTGTGAGGGAGCTGGATTAACATCACTAAAGATACAGTCAGTAACACAGGGTGCTGGGGGGAGAGGGGTTACTGAGTGACAGTGTGAGGGAGCAGAATTAACATCACTAGAGATACAATCAGTAACACAGTGCGCTGCGGGGAGAGGGGTTACTGAGTGACAGTGTGAGGGAGCTGGATTAACATCAGTAGAGATACAGTCAGTAAGAGAGGGTGCTGGGGGGAGAGGGGTTACTGAGTGACTGTTTGAGGGAGTTGGATTAACATCAGGAGAGATGGAGTCAGTAACACAGGGCGCTAGGGGGAGAGGGGTTACTGAGTGACAGTTTGAGGGAGCTGGATTAACATCAGTAGAGATACAGTCAGTAACACAGGGCGCTGGGGGGAGAGGGGTTACTGAGTGACAGTGTGAGGGAGCTGGATTAACATCAGTAGAGTTACAGTCAGTAACACAGGGCGCTGGGGGGAGAGGGGTTACTGAGGGACAGTGTGAGGGAGCTGGATTAACATCAGTAGAGATACAGTCAGTAACACAGGGTGCTGGGAGAGATGGGTTACTGAGTGACAGTGTGAGGGAGCTGGATTAACATCAGTAGAGATACAGTCAGTAACACAGGGTGCTGGGAGAGAGGGGTTACTGAGTGACAGTGTGGGGGAGCTGGATTAACATCAGTAGAGATACAGACAGTAACACAGGCGCTGGGGGAGAGGCGTTACTGAGTGACACTGTGAGGGAGCTTGATTAACATCAGTAGAGATACAGTCAGTAACACAGGGCGCTGGGGGGAGAGGGGTTACTGAGTGACAGTGTGAGGGAGCTGGATTAACATCAGTAGAGATACAGTCAGTAACACAGGGCGCTGGGGGGAGAGGGGTTACTGAGTGACAGTGTGAGGGAGCTGGATTAACATCAGTAGAGTTACAGTCAGTAACACAGGGCTCTGGGGGGAGAGGGGTTACTGAGGGACAGTGTGAGGGAGCTGGATTAACATCAGTAGAGATACAGTCAGTAACACAGGGTGCTGGGAGAGATGGGTTACTGAGTGACAGTGTGAGGGAGCTGGATTAACATCAGTAGAGATACAGTCAGTAACACAGGGTGCTGGGAGAGAGGGGTTACTGAGTGACAGTGTGAGGGAGCTGGATTAACATCAGTAGAGATACAGACAGTAACACAGGCGCTGGGGGAGAGGCGTTACTGAGTGACACTGTGAGGGAGCTTGATTAACATCAGTAGAGATACAGTCAGTAACACAGGGCGCTGGGGGGAGAGGGGTTACTGAGTGACAGTGTGAGGGAGCTGGATTAACATCAGTAGAGATACAGTCAGTAACACGGGGTGCTGGGGGGAGAGGGGTTACTGAGTGACAGTGTGAGGGAGCTGGATTAACATCAGTAGAGATACAGTCAGTAACACAGGCGCTGGGGGGTGAGGGGTTACTGAGTGACAATGTGAGGGAGCTGGATTAACATCAGTAGAGATACAGTCAGTACCATAGGGCGCTGGGGGGAGAGGGGTTACTGAGTGACAGTGTGAGGGTGCTGGATTATCATCAGTAGAGATACAGTCAGTAACACAGCGCTGGGGGAGAGGGGTTACTGAGTGACAGTGTGAGGGAGCTGGATTAACATCAGTAGAGATACAGTCAGTAACACAGGGCGCTGGGGGGAGAGGGGTTACTGAGTGACAGTGTGAGGGAGCTGGATTAACATCAGTAGAGATACAGTCAGTAATACAGGGCGCTGGGGGGAGAGGGGATACTGAGTGACAGTGTGAGGCAGCTGGATTAACATCAGTGGAGATACAGTCAGTAACACAGGGTGCTGGGGGTGGGGGGTTACTGAGTGACAGTGTGAGGGAGCTGGGTTAACATCAGTCGAGATACGGTCAGTAACGCAGGGCGCTGGGGGGTGAGGGGTTACTGAGTTACAGTGTGAGGGAGCTGGATTAACATCACTAAAGATACAGTCAGTAACACAGGGTGCTGGGGGGAGAGGGGTTACTGAGTGACAGTGTGAGGGAGCAGAATTAACATCACTAGAGATACAATCAGTAACACAGTGCGCTGCGGGGAGAGGGGTTACTGAGTGACAGTGTGAGGCAGCTGGATTAACATCAGTAGAGATACAGTCAGTAAGAGAGGGTGCTGGGGGGAGAGGGGTTACTGAGTGACTGTTTGAGGGAGTTGGATTAACATCAGGAGAGATGGAGTCAGTAACACAGGGCGCTAGGGGGAGAGGGGTTACTGAGTGACAGTTTGAGGGAGCTGGATTAACATCAGTAGAGATACAGTCAGTAACACAGGGCGCTGGGGGGAGAGGGGTTACTGAGTGACAGTGTGAGGGAGCTGGATTAACATCAGTAGAGTTACAGTCAGTAACACAGGGCGCTGGGGGGAGAGGGGTTACTGAGGGACAGTGTGAGGGAGCTGGATTAACATCAGTAGAGATACAGTCAGTAACACAGGGTGCTGGGAGAGATGGGTTACTGAGTGACAGTGTGAGGGAGCTGGATTAACATCAGTAGAGATACAGTAAGTAACACAGGGTGCTGGGAGAGAGGGGTTACTGAGTGACAGTGTGGGGGAGCTGGATTAACATCAGTAGAGATACAGACAGTAACACAGGCGCTGGGGGAGAGGCGTTACTGAGTGACACTGTGAGGGAGCTTGATTAACATCAGTAGAGATACAGTCAGTAACACAGGGCGCTGGGGGGAGAGGGGTTACTGAGTGACAGTGTGAGGGAGCTGGATTAACATCAGTAGAGATACAGTCAGTAACACAGGGCGCTGGGGGGAGAGGGGTTACTGAGTGACAGTGTGAGGGAGCTGGATTAACATCAGTAGAGTTACAGTCAGTAACACAGGGCGCTGGGGGGAGAGGGGTTACTGAGGGACAGTGTGAGGGAGCTGGATTAACATCAGTAGAGATACAGTCAGTAACACAGGGTGCTGGGAGAGATGGGTTACTGAGTGACAGTGTGAGGGAGCTGGATTAACATCAGTAGAGATACAGTCAGTAACACAGGGTGCTGGGAGAGAGGGGTTACTGAGTGACAGTGTGAGGGAGCTGGATTAACATCAGTAGAGATACAGACAGTAACACAGGCGCTGGGGGAGAGGCGTTACTGAGTGACACTGTGAGGGAGCTTGATTAACATCAGTAGAGATACAGTCAGTAACACAGGGCGCTGGGGGGAGAGGGGTTACTGAGTGACAGTGTGAGGGAGCTGGATTAACATCAGTAGAGATACAGTCAGTAACACGGGGTGCTGGGGGGAGAGGGGTTACTGAGTGACAGTGTGAGGGAGCTGGATTAACATCAGTAGAGATACAGTCAGTAACACAGGCGCTGGGGGGTGAGGGGTTACTGAGTGACAATGTGAGGGAGCTGGATTAACATCAGTAGAGATACAGTCAGTACCATAGGGCGCTGGGGGGAGAGGGGTTACTGAGTGACAGTGTGAGGGTGCTGGATTATCATCAGTAGAGATACAGTCAGTAACACAGCGCTGGGGGAGAGGGGTTACTGAGTGACAGTGTGAGGGAGCTGGATTAACATCAGTAGAGATACAGTCAGTAACACAGGGCGCTGGGGGGAGAGGGGTTACTGAGTGACAGTGTGAGGGAGCTGGATTAACATCAGTAGAGATACAGTCAGTAATACAGGGCGCTGGGGGGAGAGGGGATACTGAGTGACAGTGTGAGGCAGCTGGATTAACATCAGTGGAGATACAGTCAGTAACACAGGGTGCTGGGGGTGGGGGGTTACTGAGTGACAGTGTGAGGGAGCTGGGTTAACATCAGTCGAGATACGGTCAGTAACGCAGGGCGCTGGGGGGTGAGGGGTTACTGAGTTACAGTGTGAGGGAGCTGGATTAACATCACTAAAGATACAGTCAGTAACACAGGGTGCTGGGGGGAGAGGGGTTACTGAGTGACAGTGTGAGGGAGCAGAATTAACATCACTAGAGATACAATCAGTAACACAGTGCGCTGCGGGGAGAGGGGTTACTGAGTGACAGTGTGAGGCAGCTGGATTAACATCAGTAGAGATACAGTCAGTAAGAGAGGGTGCTGGGGGGAGAGGGGTTACTGAGTGACTGTTTGAGGGAGTTGGATTAACATCAGGAGAGATGGAGTCAGTAACACAGGGCGCTAGGGGGAGAGGGGTTACTGAGTGACAGTTTGAGGGAGCTGGATTAACATCAGTAGAGATACAGTCAGTAACACAGGGCGCTGGGGGGAGAGGGGTTACTGAGTGACAGTGTGAGGGAGCTGGATTAACATCAGTAGAGTTACAGTCAGTAACACAGGGCGCTGGGTGGAGAGGGGTTACTGAGGGACAGTGTGAGGGAGCTGGATTAACATCAGTAGAGATACAGTCAGTAACACAGGCTGCTGGGAGAGATGGGTTACTGAGTGACAGTGTGAGGGAGCTGGATTAACATCAGTAGAGATACAGTCAGTAACACAGGGTGCTGGGAGAGAGGGGTTACTGAGTGACAGTGTGAGGGAGCTGGATTAACATCAGTAGAGATACAGACAGTAACACAGGCGCTGGGGGAGAGGCGTTACTGAGTGACACTGTGAGGGAGCTTGATTAACATCAGTAGAGATACAGTCAGTAACACAGGGCGCTGGGGGGAGAGGGGTTACTGAGTGACAGTGTGAGGGAGCTGGATTAACATCAGTAGAGATACAGTCAGTAACACAGGGCGCTGGGGGGAGAGGGGTTACTGAGTGACAGTGTGAGGGAGCTGGATTAACATCAGTAGAGATACAGTCAGTAACACAGGCGCTGGGGGGTGAGGGGTTACTGAGTGACAGTGTGAGGGAGCTGGATTAACATCAGTAGAGATACAGTCAGTAACACAGGGCGCTGGGGGGAGAGGGGTTACTGAGTGACAGTGTGAGGGAGCTGGATTAACATCAGTAGAGATACAGTCAGTAATACAGGGCGCTGGGGGGAGAGGGGATACTGAGTGACAGTGTGAGGCAGCTGGATTAACATCAGTGGAGATACAGTCAGTAACACAGGGTGCTGGGGGTGGGGGGTTACTGAGTGACAGTGTGAGGGAGCTGGGTTAACATCAGTCGAGATCCGGTCAGTAACGCAGGGTGCTGGGGGGTGAGGGGTTACTGAGTTACAGTGTGAGGGAGCTGGATTAACATCACTAAAGATACAGTCAGTAACACAGGGTGCTGGGGGGAGAGGGGTTACTGAGTGACAGTGTGAGGGAGCAGAATTAACATCACTAGAGATACAATCAGTAACACAGTGCGCTGCGGGGAGAGGGGTTACTGAGTGACAGTGTGAGGCAGCTGGATTAACATCAGTAGAGATACAGTCAGTAAGAGAGGGTGCTGGGGGGAGAGGGGTTACTGAGTGACTGTTTGAGGGAGTTGGATTAACATCAGGAGAGATGGAGTCAGTAACACAGGGCGCTAGGGGGAGAGGGGTTACTGTGTGACAGTTTGAGGGAGCTGGATTAACATCAGTAGAGATACAGTCAGTAACACAGGGCGCTGGGGGGAGAGGGGTTACTGAGTGACAGTGTGAGGGAGCTGGATTAACATCAGTAGAGTTACAGTCAGTAACACAGGGCGCTGGGGGGAGAGGGGTTACTGAGGGACAGTGTGAGGGAGCTGGATTAACATCAGTAGAGATACAGTCAGTAACACAGGGTGCTGGGAGAGATGGGTTACTGAGTGACAGTGTGAGGGAGCTGGATTAACATCAGTAGAGATACAGTCAGTAACACAGGGTGCTGGGAGAGAGGGGTTACTGAGTGACAGTGTGAGGGAGCTGGATTAACATCAGTAGAGATACAGTCAGTAACACAGGGCGCTGGGGGGAGATGGGTTACTGAGTGACAGTGTGAGGGAGCTGGATTAACATCAGTAGAGATACAGTCAGTAATACAGGGCGCTGGGGGGAGAGGGGATACTGAGTGACAGTGTGAGGCAGCTGGATTAACATCAGTGGAGATACAGTCAGTAACACAGGGTGCTGGGGGTGGGGGGTTACTGAGTGACAGTGTGAGGGAGCTCGGTTAACATCAGTCGAGATACGGTCAGTAACGGAGGGCGCTGGGGGGTGAGGGGTTACTGAGTTACAGTGTGAGGGAGCTGGATTAACATCACTAAAGATACAGTCAGTAACACAGGGTGCTGGGGGGAGAGGGGTTACTGAGTGACAGTGTGAGGGAGCAGAATTAACATCACTAGAGATACAGTCAGTAACACAGGGTGCTGGGGGGAGAGGGGTTACTGAGTGACAGTGTGAGGGAGCTGGATTAACATCAGTAGAGATACAGTCAGTAACACAGTGCGCTGCGGGGAGAGGGGTTACTGAGTGACAGTGTGAGGCAGCTGGATTAACATCAGTAGAGATACAGTCAGTAAGAGAGGGTGCTGGGGGGAGAGGGGTTACTGAGTGACTGTTTGAGGGAGTTGGATTAACATCAGGAGAGATGGAGTCAGTAACACAGGGCGCTAGGGGGAGAGGGGTTACTGAGTGACAGTTTGAGGGAGCTGGATTAACATCAGTAGAGATACAGTCAGTAACACAGGGCGCTGGGGGGAGAGGGGTTACTGAGTGACAGTGTGAGGGAGCTGGATTAACATCAGTAGAGTTACAGTCAGTAACACAGGGCGCTGGGGGGAGAGGGGTTACTGAGGGACAGTGTGAGGGAGCTGGATTAACATCAGTAGAGATACAGTCAGTAACACAGGGTGCTGGGAGAGATGGGTTACTGAGTGACAGTGTGAGGGAGCTGGATTAACATCAGTAGAGATACAGTCAGTAACACAGGGTGCTGGGAGAGAGGGGTTACTGAGTGACAGTGTGAGGGAGCTGGATTAACATCAGTAGAGATACAGACAGTAACACAGGCGCTGGGGGAGAGGCGTTACTGAGTGACACTGTGAGGGAGCTTGATTAACATCAGTAGAGATACAGTCAGTAACACAGGGCGGTGGGGGGAGAGGGGTTACTGAGTGACAGTGTGAGGTAGCTGGATGAACATCAGTAGAGATACAGTCAGTAACACAGGGTGCTGGGGTGAGGGGTTACTGAGTGACAGTGTGAGGGAGCTGGATAACATCAGTAGAGATACAGTCAGTAACACAGGGTGCTGGGGGAGAGGTGTTACTGAGTGACAGTGTGAGGGAGCTGGATTAACGTCAGTAGAGATACAGTCAGTAACACAGGGCGCTGGGGGAGAGGGGTTACTGAGTGACAGTGTGAGGGAGCTGGATTAACATCAGTAGAGATACAGTCAGTAACACAGGGCGCTGGGGGGAGAGGGTTTACTGAGTGACAGTGTGAGGGAGCTGGATTAACATCAGTAGAGATACAGTCAGTAACACAGGGCGCTGGGGGGAGAGGGGTTACTGAGTGACAGTGTGAGGGAGCTGGATTAACATCAGTAGAGATACAGTCAGTAACAAAGGGTGGTGGGGGGAGAGGGGTTACTGAGTGACAGTGAGAGTGAGCTGGATTAACATCAGTAGAGACACAGTCGGTAACACAGGGTGCTGGGGGAGATGGGTTACTGAGTGACAGTGCGAGGGAGCTGGATTAACATCAGTACAGATACAGTCAGTAACACAGGGCGCTGGGGGGAGAGGGGTTACTGAGTGACAGTGTGAGGGAGCTGGTTTAAGATCAGTAGAGATACAGTCAGTAACACAGGGCGCTGGGGGGAGAGGGGTTACTGAGTGACAGTGTGACGGAGCAGGATTAACATCAGTAGAGATACAGTCAGTAACACAGGGCGCTGGAGGGAGAGGGGTTACTGAGTGACAGTGTGAGGGATCTGGATTAACATCAGTAGAGTTACAGTCAGTAACACAGGGCGCTGGGGGGAGAGGGGTTACTGAGTGACAGTGTGAGGGAGCAGGATTAACATCAGTAGAGGTACAGTCAGTAATACAGGGCGCAGGGGGAGAGGGGTTACTGAGTGACAGTGTGAGGGAGCTGGATTAACATCAGTAGAGATACAGTCAGTAACACAGGGTGCTGGGGGAGAGGGGTTACTGAGTGACAGGGTGTGGGAGCTGGATTAACATCAGTTGAGATACAGTCAGTAACACAGGGTGCTGGGGGAGAGGGGTTACTCATTGACAGTGTGAGGGTGCTGGATTAACATCAGTAGAGATACAGTCAGTAACACAGGGTGCTGCGTGGAGTGGGGTTACTGAGTGACAGTGTGAGGGAGCTGGATTAACATCAGTAGAGATACAGTCAGTAACACAGGGTGCTGGGGGGAGAGGGGTTACTGAGTGACAGTGTGAGGGAGCTGGATTAACATCAGTAGAGTTACAGTCAGTAACACAGGGTGCTGGGGGGAGAGGGGTTACTGAGTGACAGGGAGAGGGAGCTGGATTAACATCAGTAGAGATACAGTCAGTAACACAGGGCGCTGGGGGGAGAGGGGTTACTGAGTGACAGTGTGAGGGAGCTGGATTAACATCAGTAGAGATACAGTCAGTAACACAGGGCGCTGGGGGGAGAGGGGTTACTGAGTGACAGTGTGAGGGAGCTGGATTAACATCAGTAGAGATACAGTCAGTAACACAGGGCGCTGGGGGGAGAGGGGTTACTGAGTGACAGTGTGAGGGAGCTGGATTAACATCAGTAGAGATACAGTCAGTAACACGGGGTGCTGGGGGGAGAGGGGTTACTGAGTGACAGTGTGAGGGAGCTGGATTAACATCAGTAGAGATACAGTCAGTAACACAGGCGCTGGGGGGTGAGGGGTTACTGAGTGACAGTGTGAGGGAGCTGGATTAACATCAGTAGAGATACAGTCAGTACCATAGGGCGCTGGGGGGAGAGGGGTTACTGAGTGACAGTGTGAGGGTGCTGGATTAACATCAGTAGAGATACATCAGTAACACAGGGCGCTGGGGGGAGAGGGGTTACTGAGTGACAGTGTGAGGGAGCTGGATTAACATCAGTAGAGATACAGTCAGTAACACAGGGCGCTGGGGGGAGAAGGGGTACTGAGTGACAGTGTGAGGGAGCTGGATTAACATCAGTAGAGATACAGTCAGTAACAGAGGGTGTTGGGCGAGAGGGGTTACTGAGTGACAGTGTGAGGGAGCTGGATTAACATCAGTAGAGATACAGTCAGTAACACAGGGTGCTGGGGGAGAGGGGTTACTGAATGACAGTGTGAGGGAGCTGGATTAACATCAGTAGAGATACAGTCAGTAACACTGGGCTCTGGGGGGAGAGGGGTTAATGAGTGACATTGTGAGGGAGCTGGATTAACATCAGTAGAGATACAGTCAGTAACACAGGGCGCTGGAGGGAGAGGGGTTACTGAGTGACAGTGTGAGGGATCTGGATTAACATCAGTAGAGATACAGTCAGTAACACAGGGCGCTGGGGGGAGAGGGGTTACTGAGTGACAGTGTGAGGGAGCAGGATTAACATCAGTAGAGGTACAGTCAGTAATACAGGGCGCAGGGGGAGAGGGGTTACTGAGTGACAGTGTGAGGGAGCTGGATTAACATCAGTAGAGATACAGTCAGTAACACAGGGCGCTGGGGGGAGAGGGGTTACTGAGCGACAGTGTGAGGGAGCTGGATTAACATCAGTAGAGATACAGTCAGTAACACAGGGTGCTGGGGGAGAGGGGTTACTGAGTGACAGGGTGTGGGAGCTGGATTAACATCAGTTGAGATACAGTCAGTAACACAGGGTGCTGGGGGAGAGGGGTTACTCATTGACAGTGTGAGGGTGCTGGATTAACATCAGTAGAGATACAGTCAGTAACACAGGGTGCTGCGTGGAGTGGGGTTACTGAGTGACAGTGTGAGGGAGTTGGATTAACATCAGTAGAGATACAGTCAGTAACACAGGGTGCTGGGGGGAGAGGGGTTACTGAGTGACAGTGTGAGGGTGCTGGATTAACATCAGTAGAGTTACAGTCAGTAACACAGGGTGCTGGGGGGAGAGGGGTTACTGAGTGACAGTGTGAGGGAGCTGGATTAACATCAGTAGAGATACAGTCAGTAACACCGGGCGCTGGGGGGAGAGGGGTTACTGAGTGACAGTGTGAGGGAGCTGGATTAACATCAGTAGAGATACAGTCAGTAACACAGGGCGCTGGGGGGAGAGGGGTTACTGAGTGACAGTGTGAGGGAGCTGGATTAACATCAGTAGAGATACAGTCAGTAACACAGGGCGCTGGGGGGAGAGGGGTTACTGAGTGACAGTGTGAGGGAGCTGGATTAACATCAGTAGAGATACAGTCAGTAACACGGGGTGCTGGGGGGAGAGGGGTTACTGAGTGACAGTGTGAGGGAGCTGGATTAACATCAGTAGAGATACAGTCAGTAACACAGGCGCTGGGGGGTGAGGGGTTACTGAGTGACAGTGTGAGGGAGCTGGATTAACATCAGTAGAGATACAGTCAGTACCACAGGGCGCTGGGGGGAGAGGGGTTACTGAGTGACAGTGTGAGGGTGCTGGATTAACATCAGTAGAGATACATCAGTAACACAGGGCGCTGGGGGGAGAGGGGTTACTGAGTGACAGTGTGAGGGAGCTGGATTAACATCAGTAGAGATACAGTCAGTAACACAGGGCGCTGGGGGGAGAAGGGGTACTGAGTGACAGTGTGAGGGAGCTGGATTAACATCAGTAGAGATACAGTCAGTAACAGAGGGTGTTGGGGGAGAGGGGTTACTGAGTGACAGTGTGAGGGAGCTGGATTAACATCAGTAGAGATACAGTCAGTAACACAGGGTGCTGGGGGAGAGGGGTTACTGAATGACAGTGTGAGGGAGCTGGATTAACATCAGTAGAGATACAGTCAGTAACACTGGGCTCTGGGGGGAGAGGGGTTAATGAGTGACATTGTGAGGGAGCTGGATTAACATCAGTAGAGATACAGTCAGTAACACAGGGCGCTGGAAGGAGAGGGGTTACTGAGTGACAGTGTGAGGGAGCAGGATTATCATCAGTAGAGATACAGTCAGTAACACAGCGCTGGGGGAGAGGGGTTACTGAGTGACAGTGTGAGGGAGCTGGATTAACATCAGTAGAGATACAGTCAGTAACACAGGGCGCTGGGGGGAGAGGGGTTACTGAGTGACAGTGTGAGGGAGCTGGATTAACATCAGTAGAGATACAGTCAGTAATACAGGGCGCTGGGGGGAGAGGGGTTACTGAGTGACAGTGTGAGGCAGCTGGATTAACATCAGTGGAGATACAGTCAGTAACACAGGGTGCTGGGGGTGGGGGGTTACTGAGTGACAGTGTGAGGGAGCTGGGTTAACATCAGTCGAGATACGGTCAGTAACGCAGGGCGCTGGGGGGTGAGGGGATACTGAGTTACAGTGTGAGGGAGCTGGATTAACATCACTAAAGATACAGTCAGTAACACAGGGTGCTGGGGGGAGAGGGGTTACTGAGTGACAGTGTGAGGGAGCTGGATTAACATCACTAGAGATACAGTCAGTAACACAGTGCGCTGCGGGGAGAGGGGTTACTGAGTGACAGTGTGAGGCAGCTGGATTAACATCAGTAGAGATACAGTCAGTAAGAGAGGGTGCTGGGGGGAGAGGGGTTACTGAGTGACTGTTTGAGGGAGTTGGATTAACATCAGGAGAGATGGAGTCAGTAACACAGGGCGCTAGGGGGAGAGGGGTTACTGAGTGACAGTTTGAGGGAGCTGGATTAACATCAGTAGAGATACAGTCAGTAACACAGGGCGCTGGGGGGAGAGGGGTTACTGAGTGACAGTGTGAGGGAGCTGGATTAACATCAGTAGAGTTACAGTCAGTAACACAGGGCGCTGGGGAGAGAGGGGTTACTGAGGGACAGTGTGAGGGAGCTGGATTAACATCAGTAGAGATACAGTCAGTAACACAGGGTGCTGGGAGAGATGGGTTACTGAGTGACAGTGTGAGGGAGCTGGATTAACATCAGTAGAGATACAGTCAGTAACACAGGGTGCTGGGAGAGAGGGGTTACTGAGTGACAGTGTGAGGGAGCTGGATTAACATCAGTAGAGATACAGACAGTAACACAGGCGCTGGGGGAGAGGCGTTACTGAGTGACACAGTGAGGGAGCTTGATTAACATCAGTAGAGATACAGTCAGTAACACAGGGCGCTGGGGGGAGTGGGGTTACTGAGTGACAGTGTGAGGTAGCTGGATGAACATCAGTAGAGATACAGTCAGTAACACAGGGTGCTGGGGTGAGGGGTTACTGAGTGACAGTGTGAGGGAGCTGGAATAACATCAGTAGAGATACAGTCAGTAACACAGGGTGCTGGGGGAGAGGTGTTACTGAGTGACAGTGTGAGGGAGCTGGATTAACGTCAGTAGAGATACAGTCAGTAACACAGGGCGCTGGGGGAGAGGGGTTACTGAGTGACAGTGTGAGGGAGCTGGATTAACATCAGTAGAGATACAGTCAGTAACACAGGGCGCTGGGGGGAGAGGGTTTACTGAGTGACAGTGTGAGGGAGCTGGATTAACATCAGTAGAGATACAGTCAGTAACACAGGGCGCTGGGGGGAGAGGGGTTACTGAGTGACAGTGTGAGGGAGCTGGATTAACATCAGTAGAGATACAGTCAGTAACAAAGGGTGCTGGGGGGAGAGGGGTTACTGAGTGACAGTGAGAGTGAGCTGGATTAACATCAGTAGAGATACAGTCAGTAACACAGGGCGTTGGGAGGAGAGGGGTTACTGAGTGACTGTGTGAGGGAGCTGGATTAACATCAGTAGAGATACAGTCAGTAACACAGGGTGCTGGAGGGAGAGGGGTTACTGAGTGATAGTGTGAGGGAGCCGGATTAACATCAGTAGAGATACATTCAGAAACACAGGGAGCTGGGGGAGAGGGGTAACTGAGTGAAAGTGTAAGGGAGCTGGATAAACATCAGTAGAGACACAGTCGGTAACACAGGGTGCTGGGGGAGATGGGTTACTGAGTGACAGTGCGAGGGAGCTGGATTAACATCAGTACAGATACAGTCAGTAACACAGGGCGCTGGGGGGAGAGGGGTTACTGAGTGACAGTGTGAGGGAGCTGGATTAACATCAGTAGAGAGACAGTCAGTAACACAGGGCGCTGGGGGGAGAGGGGTTACTGAGTGACAGTGTGACGGAGCGGGATAAACAACAGTAGAGATACAGTCAGTAACACAGGGCGCTGGAGGGAGAGGGGTTACTGAGTGACAGTGTGAGGGATCTGGATTAACATCAGTAGAGATACAGTCAGTAACACAGGGCGCTGGGGGGAGAGGGGTTACTGAGTGACAGTGTGAGGGAGCAGGATTAACATCAGTAGAGGTACAGTCAGTAATACAGGGCGCTGGGGGGAGAGGGGTTACTGAGTGACAGTGTGAGGCAGCTGGATTAACATCAGTAGAGATACAGTCAGTAACAAAGGGTGCTGGGGGTGGGGGGTTACTGAGTGACAGTGTGAGGGAGCTGGATTAACATCCGTACAGATACAGTCAGTAACACAGTGCGCTGGGGGAGAGGGGTTACTGAGTGACAGTGTGAGGGAGCTGGATTAACATCAGTAGAGATACAGTCAGTAACACAGGGCGCTGGGGGGAGAGGGGTTACTGAGTGACAGTGTGAGGGAGCTGGATTAACATCAGTAGAGATACAGTCAGTAACACAGCGCGCTGGTGGGAGAGGGGTTACTGAGTGACAGTGTGAGGGAGCTGGATTAACATCAGTAGAGATACAGTCAGTAACACAGGGTGCTGGGGGGAGAGGGGTTACTGAGTGACAGTGTGAGGGAGCTGGATTAACATCAGTAGAGATACAGTCAGTAACACAGGGTGCTGGGGGGAGAGGGGTTACTGAGTGACAGTGTGAGGGAGCTGGATTAACATCAGTAGAGATACAGTCAGTAACACAGGGAGCTGGGAGGAGAGGGGTTACTGAGTGACAGTGTGAGGGACCTGGATTAACATCAGTCAGTAACACAGGGCGCTGGGGGGAGAGGGGTTACTGAGTGACAGTGTGAGAGAGCTGGATTAACATCAGTAGAGGTACAGTCAGTAACACAGGGCGCTCGGGGGAGAGGGGTTACTGAGTGACAGTGTGTGGGAGCTGGATTAACATCAGTAGTGATACAGTCAGTAACACAGGGCACTGGGGAGAGAGGGGTTACTGAGTGACAGTGTGAGGGAGCTGGATTAACATCAGTAGAGATACAGTCAGTAACAAAGGGTGCTGGGGGGAGAGGGGTTACTGAGTGACAGTGTGAGTGAGCTGGATTAACATCAGTAGAGATACAGTCAGTAACACAGGGCGTTGGCAGGAGATGGGTTACTGAGTGACTGTGTGAGGGAGCTGGATTAACATCAGTAGAGATACAGTCATTAACACAGGGTGCTGGAGGGAGAGGGGTTACTGAGTGATAGTGTGAGGGAGCCGGATTAACATCAGTAGAGATACAGTCAGTAACACAGTGCGCTGCGGGGGGGAGAGGGGTTACTGAGTGACAGTGTGAGGGAGCTGGATTAACATCAGTAGAGATACAGTCAGTAACACAGGGAGCTGGGGGAGAGGGGTAACTGAGTGACAGTGTAAGGGAGCTGGATAAACATCAGGAGAGACACAGTCGGTAACACAGGGTGCTGGGGGAGATGGGTTACTGAGTGACACTGCGAGGGAGCTGGATTAACATCAGTACAGATACAGTCAGTAACACAGGGCGCTGGGGGGAGAGGTGTTACTGAGTGACAGTGTGAGGGAGCTGGATTAACATCAGTAGAGATACAGTCAGTAACACAGGGCGCTGGGGGGCGAGGGGTTACTGAGTGACAGTGTGACGGAGCAGGATTAACATCAGTAGAGATACAGTCAGTAACACAGGGCGCTGGGGGGAGAGGGGTTACTGAGTGACAGTGTGAGGGATCTGGATTAACATCAGTAGAGATACAGTCAGTAACACAGGGCGCTGGGGGGAGAGGGGTTACTGAGTGACAGTGTGAGGGAGCAGGATTAACATCAGTAGAGGTACAGTCAGTAATACAGGGCGCTGGGGGGAGAGGGGTTACTGAGTGACAGTGTGAGGCAGCTGGATTAACATCAGTAGAGATACAGTCAGTAACAAAGGGTGCTGGGGGTGGGGGGTTACTGAGTGACAGTGTGAGGGAGCTGGATTAACATCTGTACAGATACAGTCAGTAACACAGTGCGCTGGGGGAGAGGGGTTACTGAGTGACAGTGTGAGGGAGCTGGATTAACATCAGTAGAGATACAGTCAGTAACACAGGGCGCTGGGGGGAGAGGGGTTACTGAGTGACAGTGTGAGGGAGCTGGATTAACATCAGTAGAGATACAGTCAGTAACACAGGGCGCTGGAAGGAGAGGGGTTACTGAGTGACAGTGTGAGGGAGCTGGATTAACATCAGTAGAGATACAGTCAGTAACACAGGGTGCTGGGGGGAGAGGGGTTACTGAGTGACAGTGTGAGGGAGCTGGATTAACATCAGTAGAGATACAGTCAGTAACACAGGGAGCTGGGAGGAGAGGGGTTACTGAGTGACAGTGTGAGGGACCTGGATTAACATCAGTCAGTAACACAGGGCGCTGGGGGGAGAGGGGTTACTGAGTGACAGTGTGAGAGAGCTGGATTAACATCAGTAGAGGTACAGTCAGTAACACAGGGCGCTGGGGGGAGAGGGGTTACTGAGTGACAGTGTGAGGGAGCTGGATTAACATCAGTAGAGATTCAGTCAGTAACACAGGGTGCTGGGGGGAGAGGGGTTACTGAGTGACAGTGTGAGGGAGCTGGATTAACATCAGTAGAGATACACTCAGTAACACAGGGAGCTGGGAGGAGAGGGGTTACTGAGTGACAGTGTGAGGGACCTGGATTAACATCAGTCAGTAACACAGGGCGCTGGGGGGAGAGGGGTTACTGAGTGACAGTGTGAGAGAGCTGGATTAACATCAGTAGAGGTACAGTCAGTAACACAGGGCGCTCGGGGGAGAGGGGTTACTGAGTGACAGTGTGTGGGAGCTGGATTAACATCAGTAGTGATACAGTCAGTAACACAGGGCACTGGGGAGAGAGGGGTTACTGAGTGACAGTGTGAGGGACCTGGATTAACATCAGTAGAGATACAGTCAGTAACACAGGGTGCTGGGGGGAGAGGGGTTACTGAGTGACAGTGTGAGGGAGCTGGATTAACATCAGTAGAGATACAGTCAGTAACACAGGCCACTGGGGGGAGAGGGGTTACTGAGTGACAGTGTGAGGGAGCTGGATTAACATCAGTAGAGATTCAGTCAGTAACACAGGGTGCTGGGGGGAGAGGGGTTACTGAGTGACAGTGTGAGGGAGCTGGATTAACATCAGTAGAGATACAGTCAGTAACACAGGGAGCTGGGAGGAGAGGGGTTACTGAGTGACAGTGTGAGGGACCTGGATTAACATCAGTCAGTAACACAGGGCGCTGGGGGGAGAGGGGTTACTGAGTGACAGTGTGAGAGAGCTGGATTAACATCAGTAGAGGTACAGTCAGTAACACAGGGCGCTCGGGGGAGAGGGGTTACTGAGTGACAGTGTGTGGGAGCTGGATTATCATCAGTAGTGATACAGTCAGTAACACAGGGCACTGGGGAGAGAGGGGTTACTGAGTGACAGTGTGAGGGACCTGGATTAACATCAGTAGAGATACAGTCAGTAACACAGGGTGCTGGGGGGAGAGGGGTTACTGAGTGACAGTGTGAGGGAGCTGGATTAACATCAGTAGAGATACAGTCAGTAACACAGGCCGCTGGGGGGAGAGGGGTTACTGAGTGACAGTGTGAGGGATCTGGATTAACATCAGTAGAGATACAGTCAGTAACACAGGGCGCTGGGGGGAGAGGTGTTACTGAGTGACAGTGTGAGTGAGCTGGATTAACATCAGTAGAGATACAGTCAGTAACACAGGGCGCTGGGGGGAGAGGTGTTACTGAGTGACAGTGTGAGTGAGCTGGATTAACATCAGTAGAGATACAGTCAGTTACGCAGGGAGCTGGGGGTGAGGGGTTACTGAGTGATAGTGTGAGGGAGCAGGATTAACATCAGTAGAGATACAGTCAGTAACACAGGGCGCTGGGGGGAGAGAGGTTACTGAGTGACAGTGTGAGGGTGCTGGGTTAACATCAGTAGAGATACATCAGTAACAAAGGGCGCCGGAGGGGAGAGGGGTTACTGAGTGACAGTGTGAGGGAGCTGGATTAACATCAGTAGAGATACAGTCAGCAACACAGGCCGCTGGGGGGAGAGGGGTTACTGAGTGACAGTGTGAGGGAGCTGGATTAACATCAGTAGAGAAACAGTCAGTTACACAGGGTGCTGGGGGAGAGGGGTTACTGAGTGACAGTGTGAGGGAGCTGGATTAACATCAGTAGAGATACAGTGAGTAACACAGGGCGCTGGGGGGAGAGGGGTTACTGAGTGACAGTGTGAGGGAGCTGGATTAACGTCAGTAGAGATACAGTCAGTAACACAGGGCGCTAGGGGGAGAGGGGTTACTGAGCGAAAGTGTGAGGGAGCTGGATTAACATCAGTTGAGATACAGTCAGTAACACAGGGCGCTGGGGGTGAGGGGTTACTGAGTGACTTTTTGAGGGAGCTGGATTAACATCACTAGAGATACAGTCAGTAACACAGCGCGCTGGGGGGAGAGGGGTTACTGAGTGACAGTGTGAGGGAGCTGGATTAACATCAGTAGAGATACAGTCAGTAACACAGGGCGCTGGGGGGAGAGGGGTTACAGAGTGACAGTGTGTGGGAGCTGGATTAACATCAGTAGAGATACAGTCAGTAACACAGGGCGCTGGGGGGAGAGGGGTTACTGAGTGACAGTGTGAGGGAGCTGGATTAACGTCAGTAGAGATACAGTCAGTACCACAGGGCGCTGGGGGGAGAGGGGTGACTGAGTGACAGTGTGAGGGAGCTGGATTAACATCAGTAGAGATACAGTCATTAACACAGAGTGCTGGGGGTGGGGGGTAACTGAGTGACAGGGAGAGGGAGCTGGATTAACATCAGTAGAGATACAGTCAGTAACACAGGGCGCTGGGGGGAGAGGTGTTACTGAGTGACAGTGTGAGGGAGCTGGATTAACATCAGTAGAGATACAGTCAGTTACACAGGGAGCTGGGGGTGAGGAGTTACTGAGTGACTGTGTGAGGGAGCAGGATTAACATCAGTAGAGATACAGTCAGTAACACTGAGCACTGGGGGGAGAGGGGTTACTGAGTGACAGTGTGAGGGAGCTGTATTGACATCAGTAGAGATACAGTCAGTAACACAGGGCGCTGGGGGGAGAGGGGTTACTGAGTGACAGTGTGAGGGAGCTGGATTAACATCAGTAGAGATACAGTCAGTAACAAAGGGCGCCGGAGGGGAGAGGGGTTACTGAGTGACAGTGTGAGGGAGCTGGATTAACATCAGTAGAGATACAGTCAGTAATACTGGGCGCTGGGGGGAGAGGGGTTACTGAGTGACAGTGTGATGGAGCTGGATTAACATCAGTAGAGATTCAGTCAGTAACACAGGGAGCTGGAGAAGAGGGGTTACTGAGTGACAGTGTGAGGGAGCTGGATTAACATCAGTAGAGATAAGTCAGTAAAACAGGGTGCTGGGGAAAGGGGTAAATGAGTGACTGTCTGAGAGAGCTGGATTAACATCAGTAGTGATACAGTCAGTTTCACAGGGTGCTGGGGGAGAGGGGTTACTGAGTGACAGTGTGAGGGAGCTGGTTTAACATCAGTAGAGAAACAGTCAGTTACACAGGGTGCTGGGGGAGAGGGGTTACTGAGTGACAGTGTGAGGGAGCTGGATTAACATCAGTAGAGAGACAGTCAGTAACACAGGGCACTGGGGGGAGAGGGGTTCCTGAGTGACAGTGTGAGGGAGCGGGATTAACATCAGGAGAGATACAGTCAGTAACACAGGGCTCTGGGGGGAGAGGGGTTACTGAGTGACAGTGTGAGGGAGCTGGACTAACAAAAGTAGAGATACAGTCAGTAACACAGGGCGCTGGGGAAGAGGGGTTACTGAGTGACAGTGTGAGGGAGCTGGATTAACATCAGTAGAGATACAGTCAGTAACACGGGGCGCTGGGGGGAGAGGGGTTACTGAGTGACAGTGTGAGGGAGCTGGATTAACATCAGTAGAGATACAGTCAGTTACACAGGGTGCTGATGGAGAGGGGTTACTGAGTGACAGTGTGAGGGAGCTGGATTAACATCAGTAGAGATACAGTCAGTAACACAGAGCGCTAGGGGGAGAGGGGTTACTGAGTGACTGTGTGAGGGAGCTGGATTAACATCAGTAGAGATACAGTCAGTAACACAGGGCGCTCGAGAGAGAGGGGTTACTGAGTGACAGGGTGAGGGAGCTGGATTAACATCAGTACAGATACAGTCAGTAACACAGTGTGCTGAGGGGAGAGGGGTTACTGAGTGACAGTGTGAAGGAACTGGATTAACATCCGTAGAGATACAGTCAGTAACACAGGTCGTTGGGGAGAGGGGTTATTGAGTGACAGTGTGAGGGGGCTGGATTAACATCACTAGAGATACAGTCAGTAACACAGGGTGCGGGGGGGAGAGGGGTTACTGAGTGGCAGTGTGAGGGAGGTGGATTAACATCCCTAGAGATACAGTCAGTAACACAAGGCACTGGGAGAGAGGGGGTTTACTGAGTGACAGTGTGAGGGAGCTGGATTAACATCAATTGAGATACAGTTAGTAACACAGGGCGCTGGGGGGAGAGGGGTTACTGAGTGACAGTGTGAAGGAGCTGGATTAACATCAGGAGAGATACAGTCAGTAACACAGCGCGCTGGTGGGAGAGGGGTTACTGAGTGACAGTGTGAGGGAGCTGGATTAACATCAGTAGAGATACAGTCAGTAACACAGGGTGCTGGGAGAGAGGGGTTACTGAGTGACAGTGTGAGGGAGGTGGATTAACATCCCTAGAGATACAGTCAGTAACACAAGGCACTGGGAGAGAGGGGGTTTACTGACTGACAGTGTGAGGGAGCTGGATTAACATCAGTAGAGATACAGTCAGTAACACAGGGTGCTGGCGGGTGAGGGGTTACTGAGTGACAGAGTGAGGCAGCTGGATTAACATCAGTAGAGATACAGTCAGTAACACAGGGTGCTGGGAGAGAGGGGTTACTGAGTGACAGTGTGAGGGAGGTGGATTAACATCCCTAGAGATACAGTCAGTAACACAAGGCACTGGGAGAGAGGGGGTTTACTGAGTGACAGTGTGAGGGAGCTGGATTAACATCAGTAGAGATACAGTCAGTAACACAGGCGCTGGGGGGTGAGGAGTTACTGAGTGACAGTGTGAAGGAGCTGGATTAACATCAGTAGAGATACAGTCATTAACACAGCTCGCTGGGGGGTGAGGGGTTACTGAGTGACAGTCTGAGGGAGCTGGATTAACATCAGTAGAGATACAGTCAGTAACACAGGGCACTGGGCGGAGAGGGGTTACTGAGTGACAGTGTGAGGGAGCTGGATTAACATCAGTAGAGATACAGTCAGTAACACAGCGCCCTGGGGGGAGAGGGGTTACTGAGTGACAGAGTGAGGGAGCTGGATTAACATCAGTAGAGATACAGTCAGTAACACAGGGCACTGGGGGGAGAGGGGTTACTGAGTGACAGTGTGAGGGAGCGGGATTAACATCAGTAGAGATACAGTCAGTAACACAGGGCTCTGGGGGGAGAGGGGTTACTGAGTGACAGTGTGAGGGAGCTGGACTAACAAAAGTAGAGATACAGTCAGTAACACAGGGCGCTGGGGGAGAGGGGTTACTGAGTGACAGTGTGAGGGAGCTGGATTAACATCAGTAGAGATACAGTCAGTAACACGGGGCGCTGGGGGGAGAGGGGTTACTGAGTGACAGTGTGAGGGAGCTGGATTAACATCAGTAGAGAAACAGTCAGTTACACAGGGTGCTGGGGGAGAGGGGTTACTGAGTGACAGTGTGAGGGAGCTGGATTAACATCAGTAGAGATACAGTGAGTAACACAGGGCGCTGGGGGGAGAGGGGTTACTGAGTGACAGTGTGAGGGAGCTGGATTAACGTCAGTAGAGATACAGTCAGTAACACAGGGCGCTAGGGGGAGAGGGGTTACTGAGTGACAGTGTGAGGGAGCTGGATTAACATCAGTAGAGATACAGTCAGTAACACAGGGTGCTGGGGGGAGAGGGGTTACTGAGCGACAGTGTGAGGGAGCTGGATTAACATCAGTTGAGATACAGTAAGTAACACAGGGCGCTGGGGGGAGAGGGGTTACTGAGTGACTGTGTGAGGGAGCTGGATTAACATCAGTAGAGATACAGTCAGTAACACAGGGCGCTGGAGAGAGAGGGGTTACTGAGTGACAGGGTGAGGGAGCTGGATTAATATCAGTACAGATACAGTCAGTAACACAGGGTGCTGAGGGGAGAGGGGTTACTGAGTGACAGTGTGAGGGAACTGGATTAACATCAGTAGAGATACAGTCAGTAACACAGGGCGTTGGGGGGAGAGGGGTTACTGAGTGACAGTGTGAGGGAGCTGGATTAACATCAGTAGAGATACAGTCAGTAACACAGGGCGCTTGGTGTGTATAAGGGTCTTTGGCCGACTGTTGCTGGTGCGATTCCCGCCTGAATGCTGTTCTGATTCCGGGCTCTGCTCCTCCCCCCTCCCCAGACTCCGGCCTTGGGACGGTCCCGACTGACTCTCCGGTGGACGAGGGAGACGTGCTCGTGAAGGAGGCGGAGCAGGAGGAGGAGGAGGCTGCGGTACAGGCGCAGGAGGAGGAGAAGGCGGTAGCGGTGGAGGAGGAGGAGGAGGAGGGGGAGGGGAAGGTGGAGGAGCGGGAGGAGGGCCGGGGTCTGACTCCGAGCCGGGTGGGTCGAGAGGTCAGCGGGCAGCGGGCGGGTGCCGGGCCCGGGCCGGCGGGCCCCGGTGGGGGGTCAGCACCCACGGGTGGCCCTCGGACCCCCGCTCTCCGGCTGCCGGGCAAGGTGGCCAGCTTGCTGGGCTGCCAACCGGTCACCCTCTGCATCGACCCTTCCTACGCTACCCGCCGGAGGGCGTCTGCTCAGGGGGAGCCGCCCAGCGCGCCGGCCGCCCCCTGCCCTCCTCCGGCCGCCCCCGTGCCCCCCTCCTGCCCGGACGGGGGGCAGCTCCCTCCGGCCGACAGCTTGACCGCGGCTCATCCGGCCCCCAGGAAGAAACCAAGGACCCTTTACAGCCCAGGTACCCGGGGAGGGGGCGGGAAGCGGGGAGGGGGCTGGGAGGGGGGAGGGGGCTGGGAGGGGGCTGGGAGCGGGGAGGGGGCTGGGAGGGGGCTGGGAGCGGGGAGGGGGCTGGGAGCGGGGAGCGGGGAGGGGGCTGGGAGCGGGGAGGGAGCGGGGAGGGGGCTGGGAGGGGGCTGGGAGCGGGGAGGGGGCTGGGAGCGGGGCTGGGAGCGGGGAGCGGGGAGGGGGCTGGGAGGGGGCTGGGAGCGGGCTGGGAGCGGGGAGGGGGCTGGGAGCAGGTAGGGGGCTGAGAGGGGGGAGGGGGCTGGGAGCGGGGAGGGGGCTGGGAGCGGGGAGGGGGCTGGGAGCGGGGAGGGGGCTGGGAGGGGGCTGGGAGCGGGGAGGGGGCTGGGAGGGGGCTGGGAGCGGGGAGGGAGCTGGGAGCGGGGAGCGGGGAGGGGGCTGGGAGCGGGGAGGGAGCGGGGAGGGGGCTGGGAGGGGGCTGGGAGCGGGGAGCGGGGAGGGGGCTGGGAGCGGGGCTGGGAGCGGGGAGCGGGGAGGGGGCTGGGAGCGGGGAGGGGGCTGGGAGGGGGCTGGGAGCGGGCTGGGAGCGGGGAGGGGGCTGGGAGCAGGTAGGGGGCTGAGAGGGGGGAGGGGGCTGGGTTCTGGGACCGGGGAGGGGGCTGGGAGGGGGGAGGGGGCTGGGAGCGGGGAGGGGGCTGGGAGCAGTGGGGGGGCTGGGAGGGGGAGGGGTCTGGGAGCAGTGAGGGGTCTGGGAGCGGGGAGGGGGCTGGGAGCGGGGCTGGGAGCGGGGAGCGGGGAGGGGGCTGGGAGCGGGGAGGGGGCTGGGAGGGGGCTGGGAGCGGGCTGGGAGCGGGGAGGGGGCTGGGAGCAGGTAGGGGGCTGAGAGTGGGGAGGGGGCTGGGTTCTGGGACCGGGGAGGGGGCTGGGAGGGGGGAGGGGGCTGGGAGCGGGGAGGGGGCTGGGAGCAGTGGGGGGGCTGGGAGGGGGAGGGGTCTGGGAGGGGGCTGGGAGCAGTGAGGGGTCTGGGAGCGGGGAGGGGGCTGGGAGGGGTCTGGGAGCGGGGAGGGGGCTGGGAGGGGTCTGGGAGCGGGGAGGGGGCTGGGAGGGGTCTGGGAGCGGGGAGGGGTCTGGGAGGGGTCTGGGAGCGGGGAGGGGGCTGGGAGGGGTCTGGGAGCGGGGAGGGGGCTGGGAGGGGTCTGGGAGCGGGGAGGGGTCTGGGAGGGGTCTGGGAGCGGGGAGGGGTCTGGGAGGGGGCTGGGAGTGGTCTGGGAGGGGGTAGGGAGGGGGATTGGACGGGGGTTGGGAGGGTGGAGGGGTCTGGGAGGGGTCTGGGAGCGGGGAGGGGTCTGGGAGGGGGTTGGGAGGGGGTCTGGGAGGGGGTTGGGAGGGGGTCTGGGAGGGGGTTGGGAGGGGTTTGGGAGGGGGTTGGGAGGGGTCTGGGAGGGGGTTGGGAGGGGTTTGGGAGGGGGTTGGGAGGGGTCTGGGAGGGGGTTGGGGGGGGTCTGGGAGGGGGTTGGGAGGGGTCTGGGAGGGGGTTGGGAGGGGTCTGGGAGGGGGTTGGGAGGGGTCTGGGAGGGGTTGGGGGGGGTCTGGGAGGGGTTGGGAGGGGGTTGGGGGGGGGTTGGGGGGGTCTGGGAGGGGGTTTGGGAGGGGGTCTGGGAGGGGTTTGGAGGGGGCTGGGAGGGGTCTGGGAGGGGGTTGGGAGGGGGTTGGGAGGGGTCTGGGAGGGGGTTGGGAGGGGTCTGGGAGGGGGTTGGGGGGGGTCTGGGAGGGGGTTGGGGGGGGTCTGGGAGGGGGTTGGGGGGGGTCTGGGAGGGGGTTGGGAGGGGGTCTGGGAGGGGGTTGGGAGGGGTCTGGGAGGGGTCTGGGAGGGGTCTGGGAGGGGTCTGGGAGGGGGTTGGGAGGGGGTCTGGGAGGGGTTGGGAGGGGGTTGGGGGGGGTTGGGGGGGTCTGGGAGGGGGTTTGGGAGGGGGTTTGGGAGGGGGTCTGGGAGGGGTTTGGAGGGGGCTGGGAGGGGTTTGGAGGGGGTTGGGGGGGTCTGGGAGGGGGTTGGGAGGGGGTTGGGGGGGTCTGGGAGGGGGTTTGGGAGGGGGTCTGGGAGGGGTTTGGAGGGGGCTGGGAGGGGTTTGGGAGGGGGTTGGGAGGGGGTTGGGAGGGGGTCTGGGAGGGGGTTGGGAGGGGGTTGGGGGGGTCTGGGAGGGGGTTGGGAGGGGGTTGGGAGGGGGTCTGGGAGGGGGTTGGGAGGGGGTTGGGGGGGTCTGGGAGGGGGTTGGGAGGGGGTTGGGGGGGTCTGGGAGGGGGTTTGGGAGGGGGTCTGGGAGGGGGTTGGGAGGGGGTCTGGGAGGGGGTTGGGAGGGGTCTGGGAGGGGGTTGGGGGGGGTCTGGGAGGGGGTTGGGGGGGGTCTGGGAGGGGGTTGGGGGGGGTCTGGGAGGGGGTTGGGGGGGTCTGGGAGGGGGTTGGGAGGGGGTTGGGGGGGTCTGGGAGGGGGTTTGGGAGGGGGTCTGGGAGGGGTTTGGAGGGGGCTGGGAGGGGTTTGGGAGGGGGTCTGGGAGGGGTTTGGAGGGGGCTGGGAGGGGTTTGGGAGGGGGTTGGGAGGGGGTTGGGAGGGGGTCTGGGAGGGGGTTGGGAGGGGGTTGGGGGGGTCTGGGAGGGGGTTGGGAGGGGGTTGGGGGGGTCTGGGAGGGGGTTTGGGAGGGGGTCTGGGAGGGGTTTGGAGGGGGCTGGGAGGGGTCTGGGAGGGGGTTGGGAGGGGGTCTGGGAGGGGGTTGGGAGGGGTCTGGGAGGGGGTTGGGAGGGGGTTGGGAGGGGGTTGGGAGGGGGTCTGGGAGGGGGTTGGGAGGGGTCTGGGAGGGGGTTGGGAGGGGGTCTGGGAGGGGGTTGGGGGGGGTCTGGGAGGGGGTTGGGGGGGTCTGGGAGGGGGTTGGGAGGGGGTTGGGGGGGTCTGGGAGGGGTTTGGAGGGGGCTGGGAGGGGGTTTGGGAGGGGGTTGGGAGGGGGTTGGGGGGGTCTGGGAGGGGGTTGGGGGGGGTTGGGAGGGGGTTGGGGGGGTCTGGGAGGGGTTTGGAGGGGGCTGGGAGGGGGTCTGGGAGCGGGGAGGGGGCTGGGAGGGGGCTGGGAGCGGGGAGGGAGCTGGGAGCGGGGAGCGGGGAGGGGGCTGGGAGCGGGGAGGGAGCGGGGAGGGGGCTGGGAGGGGGCTGGGAGCGGGGAGCGGGGAGGGGGCTGGGAGCGGGGCTGGGAGCGGGGAGCGGGGAGGGGGCTGGGAGCGGGGAGGGGGCTGGGAGGGGGCTGGGAGCGGGCTGGGAGCGGGGAGGGGGCTGGGAGCAGGTAGGGGGCTGAGAGGGGGGAGGGGGCTGGGTTCTGGGACCGGGGAGGGGGCTGGGAGGGGGGAGGGGGCTGGGAGCGGGGAGGGGGCTGGGAGCAGTGGGGGGGCTGGGAGGGGGAGGGGTCTGGGAGCAGTGAGGGGTCTGGGAGCGGGGAGGGGGCTGGGAGCGGGGCTGGGAGCGGGGAGCGGGGAGGGGGCTGGGAGCGGGGAGGGGGCTGGGAGGGGGCTGGGAGCGGGCTGGGAGCGGGGAGGGGGCTGGGAGCAGGTAGGGGGCTGAGAGTGGGGAGGGGGCTGGGTTCTGGGACCGGGGAGGGGGCTGGGAGGGGGGAGGGGGCTGGGAGCGGGGAGGGGGCTGGGAGCAGTGGGGGGGCTGGGAGGGGGAGGGGTCTGGGAGGGGGCTGGGAGCAGTGAGGGGTCTGGGAGCGGGGAGGGGGCTGGGAGGGGTCTGGGAGCGGGGAGGGGGCTGGGAGGGGTCTGGGAGCGGGGAGGGGTCTGGGAGGGGTCTGGGAGCGGGGAGGGGTCTGGGAGGGGTCTGGGAGCGGGGAGGGGGCTGGGAGGGGTCTGGGAGCGGGGAGGGGGCTGGGAGGGGTCTGGGAGCGGGGAGGGGTCTGGGAGGGGTCTGGGAGCGGGGAGGGGTCTGGGAGGGGGCTGGGAGTGGTCTGGGAGGGGGTAGGGAGGGGGATTGGACGGGGGTTGGGAGGGTGGAGGGGTCTGGGAGGGGTCTGGGAGCGGGGAGGGGTCTGGGAGGGGGTTGGGAGGGGGTCTGGGAGGGGGTTGGGAGGGGGTCTGGGAGGGGGTTGGGAGGGGTTTGGGAGGGGGTTGGGAGGGGTCTGGGAGGGGGTTGGGAGGGGTTTGGGAGGGGGTTGGGAGGGGTCTGGGAGGGGGTTGGGGGGGGTCTGGGAGGGGGTTGGGAGGGGTCTGGGAGGGGGTTGGGAGGGGTCTGGGAGGGGGTTGGGAGGGGTCTGGGAGGGGTTGGGGGGGGTCTGGGAGGGGTTGGGAGGGGGTTGGGGGGGGGTTGGGGGGGTCTGGGAGGGGGTTTGGGAGGGGGTCTGGGAGGGGTTTGGAGGGGGCTGGGAGGGGTCTGGGAGGGGGTTGGGAGGGGGTCTGGGAGGGGGTTGGGAGGGGTCTGGGAGGGGGTTGGGAGGGGTCTGGGAGGGGGTTGGGGGGGGTCTGGGAGGGGGTTGGGGGGGGTCTGGGAGGGGGTTGGGGGGGGTCTGGGAGGGGGTTGGGGGGGGTCTGGGAGGGGGTTGGGAGGGGGTCTGGGAGGGGGTTGGGAGGGGTCTGGGAGGGGTCTGGGAGGGGTCTGGGAGGGGTCTGGGAGGGGGTTGGGAGGGGGTCTGGGAGGGGTTGGGAGGGGGTTGGGGGGGGGTTGGGGGGGTCTGGGAGGGGGTTTGGGAGGGGGTCTGGGAGGGGTTTGGAGGGGGCTGGGAGGGGTCTGGGAGGGGGTCTGGGAGGGGGTTGGGAGGGGTCTGGGAGGGGGTTGGGGGGGGTCTGGGAGGGGGTTGGGGGGGGTCTGGGAGGGGGTTGGGGGGGGTCTGGGAGGGGGTTGGGGGGGTCTGGGAGGGGGTTGGGGGGGTCTGGGAGGGGGTTGGGAGGGGGTTGGGGGGGTCTGGGAGGGGGTTTGGGAGGGGGTCTGGGAGGGGTTTGGAGGGGGCTGGGAGGGGTTTGGGAGGGGGTCTGGGAGGGGGTTGGGAGGGGGTTGGGAGGGGGTCTGGGAGGGGGTTGGGAGGGGGTTGGGGGGGTCTGGGAGGGGGTTGGGAGGGGGTTGGGAGGGGGTCTGGGAGGGGGTTGGGAGGGGGTTGGGGGGGTCTGGGAGGGGGTTGGGAGGGGGTTGGGGGGGTCTGGGAGGGGGTTTGGGAGGGGGTCTGGGAGGGGGTTGGGAGGGGGTCTGGGAGGGGGTTGGGAGGGGTCTGGGAGGGGGTTGGGGGGGGTCTGGGAGGGGGTTGGGGGGGGTCTGGGAGGGGGTTGGGGGGGGTCTGGGAGGGGGTTGGGAGGGGGTTGGGGGGGTCTGGGAGGGGGTTTGGGAGGGGGTCTGGGAGGGGTTTGGAGGGGGCTGGGAGGGGTTTGGGAGGGGGTCTGGGAGGGGTTTGGAGGGGGCTGGGAGGGGTTTGGGAGGGGGTTGGGAGGGGGTTGGGAGGGGGTCTGGGAGGGGGTTGGGAGGGGGTTGGGGGGGTCTGGGAGGGGGTTGGGAGGGGGTTGGGGGGGTCTGGGAGGGGGTTTGGGAGGGGGTCTGGGAGGGGTTTGGAGGGGGCTGGGAGGGGTCTGGGAGGGGGTTGGGAGGGGGTCTGGGAGGGGGTTGGGAGGGGTCTGGGAGGGGGTTGGGAGGGGGTTGGGAGGGGGTTGGGGAGGGGGTCTGGGAGGGGGTTGGGAGGGGTCTGGGAGGGGGTTGGGAGGGGGTCTGGGAGGGGGTTGGGGGGGGTCTGGGAGGGGGTTGGGGGGGTCTGGGAGGGGGTTGGGAGGGGGTTGGGGGGGTCTGGGAGGGGTTTGGAGGGGGCTGGGAGGGGGTTTGGGAGGGGGTTGGGAGGGGGTTGGGGGGGTCTGGGAGGGGTTTGGAGGGGGCTGGGAGGGGGTCTGGGAGGGGTTGGGAGGGGGTTGGGAGGGGGTCTGGGAGGGGGCTGGGAGGGGGTTTGGGAGGGGGTTGGGAGGGGGTTGGGAGGGGGCTGGGAGGGGGTTGGGAGGGTCTGGGAGGGGTTGGGAGGGGGTCTGGGAGGGGGGAGGGGTTTGGGAGGGGGTTGGGGGGGTCTGGGAGGGGTTGGGAGGGGGTCTGGGAGGGGGGAGGGGTTTGGGAGGGGGTTGGGGGGGTCTGGGAGGGGTTGGGGGGGTCTGGGAGGGGGTCTGGGAGGGGGTTGGGAGGGGGTTGGGGGGGTCTGGGAGGGGGTTGGGAGGGGGTCTGGGAGGGGGTTGGGAGGGGTTTGGGAGGGGGTTGGGAGGGGGTTGGGGGGGTCTGGGAGGGGTCTGGGAGGGGGTCTGGGAGGGGGGAGGGGTTTGGGAGGGGGGTTGGGAGGGGGTTGGGAGGGGGTCTGGGAGGGGGTTGGGGGGGTCTGGGAGGGGGTCTGGGAGGGGTCTGGGAGGGGGTTGGGAGGGGGTTGGGGGGGTCTGGGAGGGGGTTGGGAGGGGGTTGGGAGGGGTTTGGGAGGGGGTTGGGAGGGGGTTGGGGGGGTCTGGGAGGGGTCTGGGAGGGGTCTGGGAGGGGGGAGGGGTTTGGGAGGGGGTTGGGGGGGTTGGGAGGGGGTTGGGAGGGGTTTGGGAGGGGGTCTGGGAGGGGGTTGGGGGGGTCTGGGAGGGGGGAGGGGTTTGGGAGGGGTCTGGGAGGGGGCTGGGAGGGGGCTGGGAGGGGGTTGGGAGGGGGTCTGGGAGGGGGTTGGGAGGGGGTTGGGGGGGTTGGGAGGGGGTTGGGAGGGGGTCTGGGAGGGGGTTGGGAGGGGGTTGGGAGGGGTCTGGGAGGGGGCTGGGAGGGGGCTGGGAGGGGGTCTGGGAGGGGGTTGGGAGGGGGTTGGGAGGGGGCTGGGAGGGGGCTGGGAGGGGGCTGGGAGGGGGTTGGGAGGGGGTCTGGGAGGGGGTTGGGAGGGGGTTGGGAGGGGGCTGGGAGGGGGTTGGGAGGGGGTTGGGAGGGGGTTGGGGGGGGGTTGGGGGGGGTTGGGAGGGGGCTGGGAGGGGGTTGGGAGGGGTCTGGGAGGGGGTTGGGAGGGGGTCTGGGAGGGGGTTGGGAGGGGGCTGGGAGGGGGTTGGGAGGGGGTTGGGGGGGTCTGGGAGGGGGTTGGGAGGGGTCTGGGAGGGGGTTGGGAGGGAGTTGGGAGGGGGTTGGGAGGGGTTTGGGAGGGGGTTGGGAGGGGGTTGGGGGGGTCTGGGAGGGGGTCTGGGAGGGGGGAGGGGTTTGGGAGGGGGTTGGGGGGGTTGGGAGGGGGTCTGGGAGGGGTTTGGGAGGGGGTTGGGAGGGGGTTGGGAGGGGGCTGGGAGGGAGGATGGGAGGGGGTTGGGAGGGGGTTGGGGGGGGTCTGGGAGGGGGTTGGGGGGGGTCTGGGAGGGGGTTGGGATGGGGCTGGGAGGGGATTGGGAGGGGTCTGGGAGGGGGTTGGGATGGGGCTGGGAGGGGATTGGGAGGGGTCTGGGAGGGGGTTGGGATGGGGCTGGGAGGGGATTGGGAGGGGGCTGGGGGCTGGGAGCGGGTTGGGGGGGTCTGGGAGGGGGG
>JANJGN010001917.1:0-5000 GCA_026770705.1 Isurus oxyrinchus
TGAGCGGGAGACAGAGTGAGCGGGAGACAGAGTGAGCGGGAGACAGAGTGAGCGGGAGACAGAGTGAGCGGAGACAGAGAGTGAGCGGGAGACAGAGAGTGAGCGGGAGAGAGAGAGTGAGCGGGAGAGAGAGAGTGAGGGGAGAGAGAGAGTGAGCGGGGAGAGAGAGAGTGAGCGGGAGAGAGAGAGTGAGCGGGAGAGAGAGAGTGAGCGGGAGAGAGAGAGTGAGCGGGAGAGAGAGAGAGAGAGAGCGGGAGAGAGAGAGAGAGCGGGAGAGAGAGAGAGAGAGCGGGAGAGAGAGAGTGAGCGGGAGAGAGAGAGTGAGCGGGAGAGAGAGAGTGAGCGGGAGAGAGAGAGTGAGCGGGAGAGAGAGAGTGAGCGGGAGAGAGAGAGTGAGCGGGAGAGAGAGAGTGAGCGGGAGAGAGAGAGAGAGCGGGAGAGAGAGAGTGAGAGAGCGGGAGAGAGTGAGCGGGAGAGAGAGAGAGTGAGAGAGCGGGAGAGAGGGAGAGTGAGCGAGCGGGAGAGAGGGAGAGTGAGAGAGCGGGAGGGAGAGAGGGAGAGAGAGAGAGCGGGAGAGAGGGAGAGAGAGAGAGCGGGCGAGAGAGAGAGAGAGCGGGAGAGAGAGAGAGAGAGCGGGAGAGAGAGAGAGAGAGCGGGAGAGAGAGAGAGAGAGAGCAGGAGAGAGAGAGAGCGGGAGAGAGAGAGTGAGCGGGAGAGAGAGAGAGAGCGGGAGAGAGTGAGCGGGAGAGAGAGAGAGTGAGAGAGCGGGAGAGAGGGAGAGTGAGCGAGCGGGAGAGAGGGAGAGTGAGAGAGCGGGAGAGAGGGAGAGAGAGAGAGCGGGAGAGAGGGAGAGAGAGAGAGCGGGCGAGAGAGAGAGAGAGCGGGAGAGAGAGAGAGAGAGAGCAGGAGAGAGAGAGAGCGGGAGAGAGAGAGTGAGCGGGAGAGAGAGAGTGAGAAAGCGGGGAGAGAGAGAGTGAGCGGGAGAGAGAGAGTGAGCGGGAGAGAGAGAGTGAGCGGGAGAGAGAGAGTGAGCGGGAGAGAGAGAGTGAGAGAGCGGGAGAGAGAGAGTGAGAGAGCGGGAGAGAGAGAGTGAGAGAGCGGGAGAGAGAGAGTGAGAGAGCGGGAGAGAGAGAGAGTGAGAGAGCGGGAGAGAGAGAGTGAGAGAGCGGGAGAGAGAGAGAGAGAGCGGGAGAGAGAGAGAGTGAGCGGGAGAGAGAGAGAGTGAGAGAGCGGGAGAGAGGGAGAGAGAGAGAGCGGGAGAGAGGGAGAGAGAGAGAGCGGAAGAGAGAGAGAGAGAGAGCGGGAGAGAGAGAGAGCAGGGGAGAGAGAGAGAGAGAGAGGGGGAGAGAGAGAGAGAGAGCAGGAGAGAGAGAGAGAGAGCAGGAGAGAGAGAGAGTGAGCGGGAGACAGAGAGTGAGCGGGAGACAGAGAGTGAGCGGGAGACAGAGAGTGAGCGGGAGACAGAGAGTGAGCGGGAGACAGAGAGTGAGCGGGAGACAGAGAGTGAGCGGGAGACAGAGAGTGAGCGGGAGACAGAGAGTGAGCGGGAGACAGAGAGTGAGCGGGAGACAGAGAGTGAGCGGGAGACAGAGAGTGAGCGGGAGACAGAGAGTGAGCGGGAGACAGAGAGTGAGCGGGAGACAGAGAGTGAGCGGGAGACAGAGAGTGAGCGGGAGACAGAGAGTGAGCGGGAGACAGAGTGAGCGGGAGACAGAGTGAGCGGGAGACAGAGTGAGCGGGAGACAGAGTGAGCGGGAGACAGAGAGTGAGCGGGAGACAGAGAGTGAGCGGGAGACAGAGAGTGAGCGGGAGACAGAGAGTGAGCGGGAGAGAGAGAGTGAGCGGGAGAGAGAGAGTGAGCGGGAGAGAGAGAGTGAGCGGGAGAGAGAGAGTGAGCGGGAGAGAGAGAGTGAGCGGGAGAGAGAGAGTGAGCGGGAGAGAGAGAGAGAGAGAGCGGGAGAGAGAGAGAGAGCGGGAGAGAGAGAGAGAGCGGGGAGAGAGAGAGAGAGAGCGGAAGAGAGAGAGTGAGCGGGAGGAGAGAGAGTGAGCGGGGAGAGAGAGAGTGAGCGGGAGAGAGAGAGTGAGCGGGAGAGAGAGAGTGAGCGGGAGAGAGAGAGTGAGCGGGAGAGAGAGAGTGAGCGGGAGAGAGAGAGTGAGCGGGAGAGAGAGAGTGAGCGGGAGAGAGAGAGTGAGCGGGAGAGAGAGAGAGAGAGAGCGGGAGAGAGAGAGAGAGCGGGAGAGAGAGAGAGAGCGGGAGAGAGAGAGAGAGAGCGGGGAGAGAGAGAGAGAGAGCGGGAGAGAGAGAGAGCGGGAGAGAGAGAAAGCGGGAGACAGAGAGAGATAGCGGGAGAGAGAGAGAGGAGCGGGGGAGAGAGAGTGAGAGAGCGGGAGAGAGAGAGAGAGAGCGGGAGAGAGAGAGAGAGCGGGAGAGAGAGATGAGCGGGAGAGAGAGAGAGAGCGGGAGAGAGAGAGAGTGGGGGAGAGAGAGAGAGAGAGAGCATGCACGAGAGAGAGAGCGAGCGGGAGAAAGCGTGCAAGAGAGAGCAATGAGCGAGCGGGAGGGAGAGCGAGCGGGAGGGGAGAGAGGGAAAGGAGAGAAATGGGGGAGAGAGAGGAGGAAAGAGAGGGAGTGAGTGAGAGAAAGGGAGGATCAGAAGGAGAAGGAGAGACGGGTGAGAGAGAGGGAGAGAAGAGAGGAGAAGGAGAGTGACAGAGAGAGCCAGGGATAGAGAGCTGTATGAGGGGGAGAGAGAGAGGGAGAAAGGGAGAGAGATAGAGCGAGGGACGGGGGAAGGAGAAGAGGAGATGGGGTGAGAGGGAGAAAGGAGAGAGAAGAGAGGGAGAGAGAGAGAAATGGGAGGGAGAGAATGAAGAGAGAGAGAGACAGAGAGCAAGAGGGGGGGAGGGGGAGATAAAGTGAGAGGAGAGACAGAGAGAGCGAGAGTGAGGTAGAGGGTCCTTACCTCCCTGCACTGAGGAAATTTTTACACCTCACCAATGTGAGGCCCTTCACCCTCCGCTCTGGGGCCCGGGGCCCCCCGCCTTCCGCCCCGGGGCCCAGTCCCTCCGCCCTCCGCCCCGGGTCCCAGTCCTCCGCCCCGGGTCCCAGTCCCTCCGCCCTCCGCCCCGGGTCCCAGTCCCTCCGCCCTCCGCCCCGGGTCCCAGTCCCTCCGCCCTCCGCCCCGGGTCCCAGTCCCTCCGCCCTCCGCCCCGGGGCCCAGTCCCCCCGCCCTCCGCCCCGGGGCCCAGTCCCTCCGCCTCGGGGCCCAGTCCCTCCGCCCCGGGGCCCAGTCCCTCCGCCCCGGGGCCCAGTCCCTCCGCCCCGGGGCCCAGTCCCTCCGCCCCGGGGCCCAGTCCCTCCGCCCTCCGCCCCGGGGCCCAGTCCCTCCGCCCTCCGCCCCGGGGCCCAGTCCCCTCCGCCCCGGGGCCCAGTCCCTCCGCCCCGGGGCCCAGTCCCTCCGTCCCGGGGCCCAGTCCCTCCGCCCTCCGCCCCGGGTCCCAGTCCCTCCGCCCTCTGCCCCGGGGCCCAGTCCCTCCGCCCCGGGGCCCAGTCCCTCCGCCCTCCGCCCTGGGGCCCAGTCCCTCCGCCCTCCGCCCTGGGGCCCAGTCCCTCTGCCCTCCGCCCTGGGTCCCAGTCCCTCCGCCCTCCGCCCTGGGTCCCAGTCCCTCCGCCCTGGGTCCCAGTCCCTCCGCCCTGGGTCCCAGTCCCTCCGCCCTGGGTCCCAGTCCCTCCGCCCTGGGTCCCAGTCCCTCCGCCCTCCGCCCTGGGGCCCTTCACCCTCCGCCCTGGGGCCCAGTCCCTCCCTACACACTTTGACCCCCACCCAGCTCTGACCCTCCACACTGCACCCCCCAACCTCACCCCCCCACAAACAAGGCACAATCCCCCCTCTCACCTGACCAACCATAACGTCCACCAGGCGGTTGGCAGTGAGGTCCGGAGCTCTGGGCGTCTCCCTGAGGGCGAGAGTCAGCTTCCTCTAGCGGGGGGAGAGAGAGAGAGAGAGAGAGAGGGTCTGATTCTGGACCCAAACCAACAGCACACAGGCAAAATATCCTTCAAAACCCACCCCTCTGGAATTTCGTAGGTTAAAGGCAGGTTTGATCACACTTTTCCGAATATTTTCGATATATCAGCTCGAGAGGGGCTGAATATCCTCCTCCTGTTCCTGTGTAACAGGCTGGAGAGGGGCTGAATGGCCTCCTCCTGTTCCTGTGTAACAGGCTGGAGAGGGGCTGAATATCCTCCTCCTGTTCCTGTGTAACAGGCTCGAGAGGGGCTGAATGGCCTCCTCCTGGTCCTGTGTAACAGGCTGGAGAGGGGCTGAATGGCCTCCTCCTGTTCCTGTGTAACAGGCTGGAGAGGGGCTGAAAGGCCTCCTCCTGATCCTGTGTAACAGGCTCAAGAGGGGCTGAATGGGCTCCTCCTGTACCTGTGTAACAGGCTGGAGAGGGGCTGAGTGGCCTTCCTCCTGTTCCTGTGTCACAGGCTGGAGAGGAGCTGAATCGTCTCCTCCTGTTCCTGTGTAACAGGCTGGAGAGGGGCTGAATGGCCTCCTCCTGTTCCTGTGTGACAGGCTGGAGAGGGGCTGAATGGCCTCCTCCTGTTCCTGTGTAACAGGCTGGAGAGGGGCTGAATGGCCTCCTCTTGTTCCTGTGTAACAGGCTGCAGAGGGGCTGAATGGCCTCCTCCTGTTCCTGTGTCACAGGGTTTGAGAGGGGCTGAATGGCCTCCTGGTTCCTGTGGAACAGGTTGTAGAGGGGCTGAATGGCCTTCCTCCTGTTCCTGTGTCACAGGCTGGAGAGGGGCTGAATGGCCTCCTCCTGTTCCTGTGTCACAGGGTTGGACAGGGGCTGAATGGCCTCCTCCTGGTTCCTGTGTCACAGGGCTGGAGAGGGGCTGAATGGCCTCCTCCTGTTACTGTGTCACAGGGTTAGAGAGGGGCTGAATGGCCTCCTCCTGTTCCTGTGTAACGGGGCTGGAGAGGGGCTGAATGGCC